>VDFB02101050.1:0-101604 GCA_007258455.2 Sequoia sempervirens
TCAATTGATTAGAAGGGTTCCCTTGACCGATGTGTTGAGGGTTCCCTTGTTGTGTTTGATGTGGGACCAATGCAGTACCTTGGTTAATGGGGTTTGTGATCAATTTGTTGCTTTGATTTGGATTGATTTTAGATGATGCTAAAGTGGATGGTGGATTGACTTAAGTAGCTTGGGTAACCACTTGATTTGATGTGTCAATGGGGTTGTTGAAACAACTTGTTGGGGGTTGAATTTATGTGAGGGTGTTAACTTTCCCTTGTTTTCCTATTTGAGGCACTTGGTTCACATTACCTATTGTAACGTTGGGCACACTTTGGGTATTTGTGATGATGGATGAAGATGGTTGCACTTGAAATATCGAGGTCATCATGGAATTATGGAATGTAAGTGGTTTATATGGATGAAGTGGATGCTCAAAAATGGTAGTGGAAGAATGAGATGGCCCCAAATTTTGGTGTCCAAGTTGTGTCTTGGGGAAGATTGGTGTGTTGGATACCCAAAAGTGTGTTGCCTCCTAAAGGGAGAGTGTGACCAAGATCAGTGGCAATCCTAGTTGCAAGACTAGGAGTTAATTTTTGACTTGGCACAAGGGATGGAGTTGGTTGATTCGTATATTGGGTTAACCCTTATGTCAAGGTTTGTGCAAGAAAAGTGGTAGCCACATTTTCTAAGGTTTGATGATCTTGTTTATACTCAAGGAGTTCTTCCTTAGTGAGCTCAAGTGGGTTGTTTGTGACATCTTCTACCTCATACCCTAAAGGATTTTGTGGTTGTGTGAGGGGGTAGAATAGCTCCTTGGATCGAATTCTTGTGGCATTAGATCACTTGTGGTGAATGTGGTTTTGGCTTGTTCCATTATTCTCTTGTGTTGTGATCTTGTTGTAACCATAAATTGTGGGTCAACTATGGGAGAGGTGCATTGATATCGAAACTCTCTAGTTGACTCAAATTTTGGTGAAAGGTACCTTCTAAGTTATTTTGGACCAATGGTGTGAGTGGATGATGAAAAGGATGAATGATATGGGGGATGAACTTTATAAACTTTTGGACAAAACTTTTAGACAAAAAGGTTTTATGCTTCGATGTTATGGATAAAAGGTGTTAATGAACTTATAAATCTTTAAGGTAGACTTGTGACCTTTAAGATAACACTAGTGGAAAAACAACAATAAATGACTAAAAATTGGTCACGTGACCATTAGTACAGTTTATTGCCAGTCATTTATAACGTGACCAAATTCATGACTAAACTATTTTTAGTCATTTATTGGTTGTTTTGATTGATCAATTTGGTAGTATATTAAGTCATTAATTTATTCATTGATTGTTGTTAACTAGTCATTTATTTATTCATGGTAGTCATTTATTTAGTCATGGTAATCATTTATTTATCCATAGTAGTCATTTATTTAGTCATGGTAGTCATTTTATTTAGTCATGGTAGTCATTTATTTAGTCATGATAGTCATTTATTTTAGTCATGGTAGTCATTTATTTGGTCATTTTAGTCATTTATTTAGTCATGGTAGTCATTTATTCTAGTCTTGGTAATCATTTATTTAGTCATGGTTTAGCCATTTATTTGGGTGAATCAATGATTCAAGTTAGAAATCAAATCTAACCTAATTAATCCTCACTAATTTATGCATATAAACTTCAAGTATCATAGATATTCAAATGTTGAGAGAAGCACCATGAAATGAAGACTAAAATGCTTAAACAAATATGATTGATCAAACAAAAACAAATCAGAAATCAAGAGGAGCCACAACACAGTATTTATGAGTGGAAAAACCTGTCCAAGGAGAAAAAAACACTCTAAAAATTTACTTCATTAAGTCTCACTAGAAAATCTGTAGTGCCCCTCCATTCTCACCGTGGATGTGCAGGTAGTCGGTATTGGAACTTGGAAGTGAAGGAAAAATAATAGGGATAATTAAAGGTATGTGCTAATGATGTTAAGTAGTTCATTTGTTTTATGATACAATATATGATGTTAGATGCATTGTTATGATCAATATGGGATTATTTTATCATGACCATTATGTGATTATCATTCTGATTGATATGTAGTTGATGGTTTATGAGTTGATGTGGTTAATTTTTTGTTGTTGTGTTTGGATGAAATGGACAGTGTCGTACTACTCACTTGGGAGTACCCTACTACGCTATGATTTCCTTTCACGGTGTGCATAATTGTATGCTTATATATATGCTCGACTCTTTTGTGTGTTGCAAGTTGTAGGTACTAGGCATTGAATCCACCTAAATTGGTAGGTCTAAGCATTCCTTAAACCCTATTCAATAGTTTTTTAGAGATAACATATGGTCCCCTACCCTAACCATCATCCTCAAAGAGGATGAGTATCCAGTTCGTTACCTTGTCAACGTTTTTTGAAGGTTGTGATCAGTTGGTCTTGTTTTTGACCTTGATTATGGTTAGGTAATTGTTGTTGATATTTGGTTTGTTTAATTTAAATTTTTTGATAAATTCTATTTTGATTAATTGATGTGTTAAAATAGATTAATAAATTATTAAAAGGGCACTTTGATAATTAAATATAAATATATTTATTAAAAGAGTAAAATAAAATATCATAATGGAATGTTGCAATTAATAAATAGTAAAAAAAATAATATGATAAATAAATTTAAAGTTTGTGGCTCATAAATAAAATGTTGAATAGATTTTCTAAAATGGGACTACACATGACAGTCGCAGTGAGCATGCAACAACATGCAACTCAAGTAGTTATTAAAAAATTTATTATTTTCTAAAAATAAAACTTGCATGGAATCTTTCAACAGATTATCTTTTTGGAGATTTTAGAGATATTATTGGATTCTGGTTTTTAAAAACATAAAACAATATATATATAATCAAATCATGGTCTCAGGCAGATATAAAACAATTGCATTCCTTTATTGAGTGGGAACAAAGGAACGTAGAAGGATTAGCAAGGAGGGAGGATCAGGTGTTGAATTGTTTGTCTATTATGTAAGGAGTGCTAGGGACAGCGTGTAACCTGTATGAGATTTAACAACACCCTTTATCTTTCTTCTTAAATTAACACACTTGGAGAGATAGATCAGTGTGATTCTAAAATAAAGGATATCTAAATGAACTGTTTTGCTTGTAACATGCTCCCAATCTAATCTGTTGGTAACTACCAAAACTTCCATTGTATGATTTTGTCTCTCTTGAATAATGAGTAAATAAACACATATTTAATGAGCAAGGATTCTTTTAAATATTTTAGAAATACGGAGTATATGTTGTCACTCTCCAAGTGATCCCAATCCTTAATCTCTTCCACATGTTTCCTTATTGCAATGTATGATTTGAAAGTGTGCTACCCATTTAACGAATGTGCTTCCTTGTGAATGCTCAAGTTCATCTTTCGTTTACCCATGTTCCATATTTCACTACTCCACAATCATTCAGGCTTAATAATTATGAATCGCCACGGGAGTTATGGAACATGCCAAAACATTGCCTGCAGGAAATCGCCATTGCTTCCCGAAAATGCTGGCGGTGTTGGGTTCTATTTGTGCCTTCATCAATTTCTGTCCGTTGCATGAACTCCGGCGTGCATCAGGATGGCAGCATCTTTCCCGCCGTTGAATCTTGCATGGTTAAAGCCCACTCCCATCATTCGGATCAACCGGCAGCGTTGGGGACGCCGCGGAGGCCATTTGGATGGTGTTGGGGATTGAAACCGTGGCACGGATCGCCGGACTACGTGCGATTGTTAAATGGCAAAATTCATATATTTGCGTTTCGGTGCCTTGTACATCCACTTTTGGTGGTCGGTTAAAGATGGAGGGCGGTGGTCATGAATGGCGTGCTGGCCCTTCAATTAATGTCATGTTTGAGTTTGATGTTGAATGTGTGACTTATCTCTTGTGATTTTTTCTATGTGAAACAATTATATTCGATGTGTCTATGAGTGGATTCAATATTTTGAAATTGCATAAATTTTATACTTGGCTATCGATATTATGTATTGCAATTTTGAAATCTTAAGCATTATTTTTTATCATCGATGATTATATCTTCTGATCAGCATTTGATTGGTGTATTGTGATTTTTACATCTCATTCATTTGTTTGGATATTTGCTAGTTTCTGTGGGTATTTTTATAATGCCCCACTGTGTAAACCCCAAAGGACAACAGGACAAAAAATTGCAGCAAAGTTGTTTTTGAAAGTAGAAAAATACATAAGTTGAACATGAACATATATTACATATAAGGAAATTATGCACTCACAATGACCATTACGTCCTCTAGGGTACATGAGATGGCATCACGAAATCCTAAAACTAATACCATAATGATGATGAATGAATCAAGATTACATAAAGATAACATATAACCATCTGTGATCAAGGGAGATAAAAAGGATACATACATCATTCTATTACATTTCAATTCATAGTTCAAATTAAAATGGTGGAGCATATTTTGAGAAATACAACACATCATGGACACGATAATACATTACAACCTTTTTAGAAGTGCATTACATCACTTCAAGAGTACATTACATCAAATACAAAAATGATACATCAAAGAAGAATAAGGTACAAAGTGAAGAGTAGTCTTCAACCAAGTGAAGCTCTGGAAACTCTGTATCCACTTCTGCATAAAGCACACCACCTAGGAACCCAATTGGGTGCATAGCACTTTCCACCCAATCGTGTGGACCCGAAACAGCACCCCCTTGCTAGGAGTTGACAATAAAGATCCCTATTCCTCAACCAAAACAGTCGAACGAACCAAAAGTAAACCAAACTTCACAACAAGGATAACAACAATATAAGATAATGACCCATAACATTGCCATCACATAGCCACAACAAAATAATGAAAATTCCAACAAAACAAAATGCCAACATTATAGATCAACAGTAAATAACCATCAGAGGTTCCAACAACAATAGGATCCAAAACCTTCAAATGAAATTGCAATGTCAACAAATAATAAATGTCAAGGGCACCTTTTATTAACATCAATCAAGTTGCCATGAGGCATGTGTGCAACACTAAAAGATAGAACTTGGAGGCTTCAACAACAAACACCAAGAACCAATTGCCTCAACAACACCAACAATTCAAACAACACTCCCAGAGGCAACCAAACAAGGGAAAATAGATGGGTACTGTAGGAGACTTTCATCACATTGCCTTACATGGATTATCCAGGCAACCTATCACAAGGTACCGCCTCCATCTATGGTTATCATTGTTTCATATCTCAAGGCGATGCTCCATAGGGTGACTCATGCAGGACCACTTACCTTTCGTGAGGACAAGGCAGTGATATTACCAACTAGGTCTTCTCATCCCACCCTTAGCCTGTGACGCACTAACGGTATGGATGAAGATCATAATTAATCTTATTTAGTGTTTAATTACCCAAAACCCACCAATTCATTAATGAAAATATCACTTTTAAGGAAACTCTTCCATGGGTTACCCTAACAGCCACTTTGTGCACTGGCCCCCATGAAGAGCCACTCCCTACAGGTACCAAACAAAAATTTTCAAGGGGTGTAACTTATCTCACATAAAAAATTAAGGTGTACATAACACACAACATGCGAGGCAAGAACCATCTCGCAAACCCATTCCATATCACTGAAACAATAACAAGGAGGTACCACCCACAAGAACTCAAAATCAGAAAAAGTATCAATGAATCACAAAGGTCCAACCATGGGAAATCAATATAGTTCAAGTTTCTCCAATGCCTCTGGAAGCCTAAAATACCAAAAATCCACAAACTCTCATTGAGGGTAACTCAAACACTTTAGGTTCCCAATCATCTCAAAATATGGCTATAAGAAGGTCAATTACAAAAAGTCTCCTCAATCAAAATTAACACAAAAGGAAGACTCACATCATGGAACCACAAAAATACTATATAACTTCCATTATTCACAAAACGACAAGTGAAGAATAAAAGAGGCAATATCATAATGAGACCTTCAAACTGTATCAAGATAACATAATCAGGTTAATACATCATCAACCACAATTACCAACAGTAAATTAGCCGATAGAGTATCCAAGGGAAAACCTCAATATTCTCCTTATAATATACCCAACGACTAATTACGCAATATACTTGGGTGCTGTCATAATAGTGGTTTACAATTTCTGAGAGGAACGAATTTTAGTTGAAATCACATATTTTTAGAAAATATAATGATTTAAGCCTTAAAAAGTTCCATTTTAAGGATTCCAATTGAAGAGGGTTTGATCAAATTACCTTAGATCAAACCCCATATAGAGACAACGGTAGTTTAAACCATACCTATAAATCACGGTATCCTTTACCACACCCTATCCAAAATCTTGGAAGTAAAAATCACTTTTGATTTAGATTTTGGGGGATCAAAATGAATTCATTTAAAATTTATTTCAAAATGATTGTAATTCCTCAGAACAAACTATCATAACAAATATAATTTTAATATGTTTTGGTTTGTTATGTATTTGTTTTAAGTTTTATTAAACATAGGTTTTTCATATGAAAGTAATTCTTTGTTCTTCACATGTGGAAAATAGAAGATTATCAAAAAATTTGAAAAATAGTGCACTAGATATTGAAGTCCTTGATCCAACAAAAATAATAAAATTGAATTCTGATGTATACAAAAAAAGTTATGCGTTATACGGTTGCACTATGTCTGAATTATAATTGGTTTGACTTTGAAACTTCATTAAAGAAAAAATATTCAATTAAAAAACATCTAACCAAATTGGAAGCACTAGATATCAGAGTTACAAATCTGAAATTTGAAAGAATTAGAATTTTATCCTTCATGGAAAAAATTTTTATCGCGTTATCACGGTTAATGCGTCACTTTTCAAAAATGTTGTTTTCACGAAAAAAATCTATTTTCGTGGGAGATGGAAAGAAGTGCAATTTGATTCCAAAACTTTTGAAAAAAATATTTTTAGAATCTACAGACAAAATTTGATGAGACTCTAGTTTGCACCATCTTCAAATTCCTCACAGTTTAGCTGCTATAGGTGCCCAAATGTGAAGATTTAGTTAAAAATAATAATTTCAGTGTCCAGTTTGGCCAAAAATTGTAAACCACTATTATGGGATCACCCACTTACAATTCAACATTATATTACAAACAAGAAGTCTAATACAACAAAGTATAGTCATATTTACTTGCATATCAAATCTTCAATTATTTAATTATAACTAAATTCAATCATGCCATATAACATAAATAATATTCCAGAACACATCACAATATCCACCAACTCAAACAACTTAAATTCTAATTCCCACAAATGATTTATCCACCTAACCTTACATCATAATTCTCAAATACCCATGTATATATATGTTCATAACAAACCAACCCAAGGTGCATAAATATATAGGATGTATTTTGTCAAATGGATCTAATTTTCTATGAAGAAAGTTCGCATAAGAAACCTAACTAAATGTAATTAAATCCATATTTCTCCCCTTTCCATTAACTTTCAATTCACCTAATATTTTGTTACTTTTGAATATCTAAATCAACAACCTCTATTTTCAATTTCAATTCCACTTTTATTTACTAAAATCATTTAATTCATCTATCTACAACAAATAAATTACTTTATGGTTAACTAATTCAACATCTTCTATAATCTTACTCAATTCTCGTCTACTTCATATGTTAAGATACATGAATTCAATTATTCATAAGATAAAATTCTCTTATTTAAATTCCTAAAGCATACTTAAATCTAAATAAGAATAAGTCATCTAACATTATGTTAGAATTATGCTAGTTAACTAACCTATCTATTTAAAACAATTTACTTTAACTACATATACAGTTAAATACTCTTTCAATAAGACTTATCCAATTAGAGTATTCTTTTATTTTATAGCATTTCTTATTTCTTCCTATGGGAGAAATCACTCCTTACAATTAATAATATATATAATAGATATGAGTAAATCTCAAAATTAAAGAATTTCTAGAAAGAAACTCGTCCTTGAATTCCACCAACCAAGATCATTTATTACGTTTATATATGATATTATATTATTGCAATATCTTTGTTTTCTAATCAAATACGTTAGACATATTAAATGTTTATCATATTTATACTAGTTGCTAATATACCTTGCTTGCTTATAAAACATACAAATATATTCTTAACTAACACACCAGATATATATGTGCTATACTAAATGACAATCTTCTTCAAATTTTAAATCAAGAGAAAATACTTAAAAACTAAATTCTTTTTAGTTAAAAATAAATGATGTGATAATTAAATCCTTTAGTTACTATAAAAGACATATTCTACATCTATTTAGACGTGTATTTAACACAACAATTATCTCCTAATAATAATTCCTAATATCAATATATATCTATATATTTATATATTTAATTTTAAATTTACAAATTCACTAATTTCTAAAAGAAATTAATTGGTCTCAAAGAAAATTAATCATTTCCTACCGAACATTATAACCTCTATTGGGTATGATTCTCTAAACAAGAAATCACTAATTTACATAAGACTAAATCATTCTTCTAATAATTTAAAGTTTTCAACTTCATTATTAATTAAAATCATTTAATTTAATCGTTTAATTTACCATATTATATTCATATTTTTGTTTCCCTTAATTAAGACAACATGTATGTTTCACACATATTAAAAATTAGGAAGTAATAATATTAATATTCTTACATTTAAAACAGAGCACACATACGTATTTAAAGACTCTTTTCTCTACATAACATTATAATATCTAAGCATAGGCACTTAAACGAAAATTAATTCTAGCAATAGAAACGCGAATTGCTAAGAAATGAAAAAGTACAATATAAATCCCTATAAGGCTTTGCAATACTAAGTAAAAGAGATTTATTATTCAGCAAAGTAGAAGTCATAAAACTTAGGCCTGTATGATAAATCGTTCCAAGTAAACCTGGCAATAAGGGCTATGCACTTGTAAGGATACAATGAATGAGCTAAATATGGACGAATAAAATGACACAATATAAGTATCATCGGCTATCATCAAGCATAGCATGTAAACATTAAAATGGAATGCAGCTCACAACACTGACTACCAAGCATAAAATGTTTACAATACAAAGTAACGAAGCCAAAAAAAGAATAGATAGAAACATTGAATACAGGCATCGACTATCACAAGGTAGAACCACTGATATAAAATCGAAATCTTCAACACAGAATAAAAACTGCAAGAAATTCAACGAGCATAAAACCTACTCCTTAATATAAACCGTGGCGGCTAGTCCGCGGGATGGAAGAGAGGGCACCCTGTTCAATTTGGGAGATGCATCATTTATACCAACTGATGTAACTGCGGGCCAAAGTAGGAATACACCGTCACTAGTATGAGTATTAGACACAGGGAAGGAAGCGCTACGGGTAGAAACAAATTGCCAAACATAAAGTATATATTGCAATTCTAAGAACCAACATAAGCCCCAAGGATAATACGTAGGTTGGTATCACAGTTAGAGCCATCAAAGAATGAAAACGGAACCCTTAAGTATAAAACATTGAATCCCCTGGAGAAGAATAATAAGCATAACACATAGATACGCTGCAAACAATGGATCCAATAGAACCCAAATGAAATGATTAAAATGTAACTCTCATAACCAACATCAGGTGCCATCATTAACCATTGAATGGATCTGAAGAGTACCGAAATAAATATAAAACGCAGAAATGAAACCACAGTAAAAAGGGAATGAAAACGCCATTACGCAGGATAAGTGCAAGATGGATTAGAGACTTCCATGAAACCATAGTAAAGGACAAATAAAAAGAAAATCGATGAATCTACAGATTTTGAGGAAACTCCCTATTCATATCATTCACTCGAAGATTTGGGAAAAGAGTTTAATGATTTGAGTCTATTCAACATAAACTAGTGGGGTAGGCAGCTTCCCAAAACATTCAAGTCTTAAATCAATGCATACCTGGAAATTTACGCTCCTCTTTTCGTGACCTCGGCCAAAGTAAAAAGAAACTTGTGAATGGGATCACTCTTCAGGTGCGCCCAAACCTCTTTGATTGCCTTCCACGCGGCTGCTGGCACCAGACTTGCCCTCCAATTTTCTAGTCGCCTCAGTGTATCGCAGACTTGTGAAGTTCCACGCCCAGCGTGAACCAAACGACAGTGGTAAGAGTGTCACCAACTAGCATCTCAGGCGCCTATTCTCATGAAATCGCATCAGCTAGGTTCACACGCCCAACAAGTTATCTCATCCCTTGTTCCATTCCCACGACCTCAGACAGTAACCACGGCTCCAGGAAATAGCATCATGCCACCACACTGAATGAAAGTATGCTCAAATGCATATCGACCACTACTCTGAAATCCACAATCTTCAAAAAAGCAAATGATATTGATGTATTCGATAACAGGGCATTGACCTTCTACATTGTGAAGACGATCCAGGCAGAAATATGTAACGATACAGATGAGAATGGATAAGAATCCCCAAAAGCAATACCAAACGACATGATAGGGATCAGGAGCGGAGAATTCTCCCCTGATCTCCCCTTCAAAACCTTCCCCCAATACTTTATATCCCCCCCCCCCCTCGTCCTCGCAGAAGCCAAGTTCTCTTTTTTTTTAATAAAATCCACCCACCGCAGCGCATGCAGACAATCCTTGCCAACACACCACGTAGAGAGCATTCAAATATGTAGATGCAAGGACCAGGCACGTGGAGAGAGGAAAGAATGTCTTGAAGCAAGGTGGAGAAAAAGGTGAGGACAAGTGTAATTCTTTTAGAAGCGTTTGTAAGTTTTATTTATTATCTTAAATTTTATATGTATTTATTCTTACTTAATATTAATTTTAATATTTATAATGTTTATGTCATTGAATCACAAATTAATTGATCTAATTTTGGTATTATAGAACAATTCTCTTCAAGATAGTAACTCTATTCTTAGCAAAGACAAAAAGGTAATATATCATAATAAAGATGTAATAAATTTCAAGTATTGTTGGAGTCATAATATTATATAAATATTTCCTTGAATCAAACTAAGAAGCAAGTGTATGTATATATATTAGAATGTTTAATACAACCCTTAAAAATTATTTTTACCATAGATATCATTAGACATCCATGACTTATTCTTAATATTCTATAACTATGCCAGGGGCTCTTATATCTAGTGTGGTAGATTACCAATGAATCACAAAAATAAGGGAGTGAATATACCCTCCAAATTATATTGACCTCATAAAATGTTGTATAATGAAAGGATAATTATATGTAACAAATATTTAACATCTTTATTTAAAATAATACTTCAAACACAAACATATTTAGAAGAAACAAAATAAGAAATAACACTCTCTCTAACCTTTAGTTCTAAATTGAACTATAGCCAAATTCCTCAATCAACAAGGATATACAGTAAATTAGAAAGATGGTCTGAATCATTAAATGTAAATGCATATTAAATCTCAATACTCGGTTATATAAGAAACAAGATCAATCGACAAAACAACATGACCTCACAAGGCATAAATAAACCACTTAATCACACGTCACAAGGGACAAAAAGAAGAGGGGTACTAAATCCTCCCCCCCTTAGCATCGATTTACCCCTGAAATCGCACAATGGCATATACACACGCAATCATATGCACAACAACACAATGAACTAAGAACTGAACCAAATAATTAAAACAACATCAATTAAAAAATTAATATTAATTGACTCAAAACAAAATGTTACCAAAACGGAAACAGGGTCGCCTATAGACGACATCATCAACATAAAGATGGGGTGACGAACTAGGATGTAGGAATTTCTTCTCAACTCTATTTTCAACTTCATACCCATTTGGATTTATGAGGCTCTCCCTATCCTACCAGTGCAGGTGGAATCAAGGCTTGGGTACTTGCAATCCTGCATAAAAGCAAATGTCAAGAAACACATATATATAACCAATAACAACACATCGTGAGGGGAAATCACAGCGTAGCAAGGCACTCATGAACGCGTGATGCTACACTGTTTCCCCTCACCAAGACCTCAAACAATAACGACAAAATTGGGTACAATAATAATATCATAAAGCAATTACTAGACAATTGCATAACTACATAGTACATCAGAAACATCCAAACATAACAGCATAGTCATCCGCACTCTAACTGTCAACCAAACCCATTAGATTGGTGAAACAACCACTATCATATTCTTAAAGTTCACAACCTAACATGAAAATATACCAGAATAGTGACAGCACACAAGACACATTACATTCATTCACAGGTTCTAATTATCATGTACACTATCTTCTAATCATGATCTTAAAGGAAAAGATGGTGATCTACAATTAACATTACAATTAAGAATTTACTAGCTATCCTATGGAATATTCTACAAATGTACTTATTTTGAATACATTTCATAAATATTTAACAACTAAGGTAAAATATTATGAATCACAACAATATTCTAAAGGTTATTGAGGTTATAAGTCCATCAATAAGGCTATCAAGTAATTCAAAGATGAACTAGTTAACAAAATATTAACCACTACTACTTAGAATGATATTAATATGAATAAAGGCTAATTCTTCTGCAATGCTAACAATTTTTTTCACAATGATGATTGAGACAATCCCATTATGATAACCCATGTCAAAGAAATCAGTTTGATAAATTTACAACAATAATGCAGGAATTTTCAGTTCTTGAAAAGACTAACTAAAACTTGTCTAAATTGCATCTTAAAGTTTTACCCAAAATCTAGTACTTCACATAGTAATCACATTATAAGCGTCATCATAAAGTCATCACAAATCAATTACATAATAAGCATAGTCCAAATCCAAATGGTAAACATAGCCAATCTTAATCCAACACAACTTCAATCTCCATGCATCAACATAACTTAAGCATCAATAACTAGTGTCAAAGTCCTCAAGTTAGATAACATGTCATCCAACCCAAATCAAAATGGTGGTACAATCACCCAAAGGGGTCACAATGATCAAGCGAGGTGATAGAAGACAACAACGCAAGCTCAAGAATCAAACCATACGACAAATTTTACACCCTTTCATAATAGAAAGCACAATTTAACACATCATAAACACAAATTTCTAGGTTAAAAAACTCATTTTCCACATACACACACAAAGCTATTCATTTCATTCACTATTCAACACAAATTTTCATAACGTTTCTGGCAAAAAGGCCAGAATTTATACTTCATTTTTCCAAAAAACAAAACTCATTTCTTCATAACACAACATCAGAACAAAGTATCACAATTATCCCAGTCATCTACACTGTTAGCCAAATAAAACTAAAGGGGTGCACAAGCACCAACAAAGTCTTAAGGTATCTATTACATCAAAAAGCTTCCAATGCAAAGGTGACTACTTGCTATCAAAGGACACTCTTTTGGGTCCTCATCTGAGTCCATCATGACATTCTTAGAGGAAGAATGATGTGCTCATAGGCACTTTTTCTCCTATTTCGTCAAATTTGGAACATTCCAAGTCCACACCCCAATGGCTTATCTCAAACCGTTGAGGGTTTCTTTGTCCTAACAACATGCTTAGATTCTATAATTTTTCTTCCCCTTTCTATCTTAGTCTTAACACGGGCATGTGCCAGCGTCTCATCATCAGAGATCTCTTCTAACGATTGACATACTTGCACCCTTTCTAAGCTTGGTTGCTTTGGGATTCATCTTACACCCTCTGAGTGGTTCAAAGAATCCCTAATTTCCCTTGGTTCAATGTCATGAGAATGCTGAGATAAGGTACCTTGGTAGTTAGTCTTTCGACCACCACCACATTTTTCACCATGACCTCGCCTTTGACCTCTAGGCATCCTACACACATCACCAAGAAAGAAAGGGTCACAAGGTTGACAGAAGGAAAAACAACTCAAAATACCAACTTTATCATGATCTCATCATATTCACACATAAACTCACATCACTGGAAAACACATCACACAACAACACAAAGGTCCATAATGCATCCCTGATAGGAAGAATATTGGTGCATTATGCACTACACCGAGGGTCGTATCCTTTCATCTATTTTTTGCATCATTGAACCGACACCACCTAGCGACCAAATTTGAATTGCTTAGCAAGGACGACCTGAGGTTGAAAATATAACCTCAAGAGTCTAAACGCAAGGTTAACATAATGAGCTCATAATGTCTAGTGTACGAACCTAGGCTTTGATACCAATGGTGTAATTCCTCGTCGTGCAAACCCCAAAGGACAATAGAACAACAAATAACCACAAAAAAATATTTTGAAAGTAGAAAAATATATAAGTTGAACATGAAAGTATATTACATTTAAGGAAATTATAAACTCACAATGACCATTATGTCCTCTGGGGTACATGAGATGACATCACACAATCCTAAAACTAATACCATAATGATGACAAACGAATCAAGATTACATAAATATAACATATAACCATCCATGATCAAAGAAGATAAAAAGGATGCATACACCATTCTATTACATTTCAATTCATAGTTCAAATTACAATGGTGGATCATATTTCCACAAATACAACACATCATGGACACGATAATGCATTACAACCATTTCAAGAGTACATTACATCAAATACAAAAATGATACATCAAAGAAGAATAAGGTACAAAGTGAAAAGTAGTCTTCAACCAAGTGAAGCTCTGGAAACTATGTATCTACTTCTGCATAATGAACACCACCTAGGAACCCAATGGGGTGCATAGCACATTCCACCCGACCGCATGGACCTGAAAGACCACCCCCGTGCTAAGAGTTGACAATAAAGATCCCTATTCATAAACCAAAAAAGTTGAATGAACCAAAAGTAAACCAAACTCCACAACAAGGATAACAACAATATAAGATAATAACCCATAACATTGCAATCACATAGCCACAAAAAAATAATGAAAATTCCAACAAAACCAAATGCCAACATTATAGATCAACACTAAATAACCATCAGAGGTGCCAACAACAATAGGATCCAAAACCTTCAAATGAAATTAAAATATCAACCAATAATAAATGTCAAGGGCACCTTTTATTAACATCAATCAAGTTGCCATGAGGCATGTGCACAACACTAAAAGATAGAACTTGGGGGCTTCAATAATAAACACCAAGAACCAATTTCCTTAACAACACCAACAATTCAAATAACAATCCCAGAGGCAACCAAACAAGGGAAAATAAAATGGCACTGTGAGAGCAACATGGCCTCCTTATATTGTCTAAAACCGACATCATTAAGGCAACACTTTACATTTTATGGTTATCCTGGTTTCCTATCTCAAAGTGCCACTCCATAGGGTGACTCATGCGAGACCACTTACCTTTTGTGAGGACAAGGCAATGATCTTACCAACTAGGTCTTCTAATCCCATCCTTAGCCTGTGAAAGCACTAACAGTATGGGTGAGGATCATAATTAATCTTATTTAGTGTTTAATTACCAAAACCAACCAGTTTATTAATTAAATTATCACTTGTTAAGGAAACTCTTCCATGGGTTACCATAACAACCCCTTTGTGTGTTGGCCCCCATGAAGAGCCACTCCCTACGATTACCAAGCCAAAACTTACAAGGGGTGTAACTCATCTCACATAAAAATCAAGGTGTACACAAAACACAACATGTGAGGCAAGAACCATCTCGCAAACCAATTCCATATCATTGAAACAAGAACAAGGAGGTACCACCCACAAGAACTCAAAATTAGAAAAAGGATCAATGAATCACAAAGGTCCAACCATGGGAAATCAATATAATTCAAGTTTCTCCAATGCCTCTAGAAGCCTAAAATACCAAAAATCCACAAAATCCCACTGAGAGTAACTCAAACACTTTGGGTTCCCAATCATCTCAAAATATGGCTATAAGAAGGTCAATTGCAAAAAGTCTCCTCAATCGAAATTAACACAAAAGGAAGCCTCACATGATGGAACCACAAAAAGACTAACTTCCATTAGTTACAAAATGACAAGTGAAGAATAAAAGAGCCAATATCATAACAAGACCTTCAAAGTGAATCAAGATAACATAATCAGGTTAATAAATCATTAACCACAATTACCAATAGTAAATTATCCGATAGAGTATCTAAGGGAAAACCTCAATATTCTCCTTATAAGATACCCAGTGACTAATTATCCAATATACTTACAATTCAACGTTATATTACAATCAAGAAGTCTAATACAACAAAGGATAGTCATATTTCCTTGCATATCAAATATTCAATTATTTAATTATAACTAAATTCAATCATGCCATATAATGTAAATAATATTCTAGAACACATCACAATATCCACCAACTCAAGCAACTTAAATTCTAATTCCCACAAATGATTTATCCACCTAACCTCATGTCATAATTCTTGAATACCCATGTATATATATGTTCATAACGAACCAACCCAAGGTGCATAAATATATAGGATGTATTTTTTCAAATAGAACTAATTTTCTATGAAGGAAATTGGCATAAGAAACCTAACTGAATGTAATTAAATCCATATTTCTCCCCTTTCCATTAACCTTCAATTCACCTAATATTTTGTTACTTTTGAATATCTAAATCTGTAATGCCCCGCTGTGCAAACCCCAAAGGACAACTAAGACACAATTTTTTTTTTTTTAAGAAAACTATTTTAAAGATTACATAAACAAAATAACCATTAAGTTTCAATGCATGACATTCAATGGTTATATGCATTAACAACCCTACATCATTTGGGGCGTACATGAAGACATTACAGTAACTAATCACTATCACTGATATAATTGCATTAACAAGATGCATCACTAGCATGAAAAAAAATCATTGTTTCAAGGAAAATTCATTATTAAATAATTCATAAGAGTTAATTTATTAAAATAAGATTGTCTCCAATTCAAAAACCGTAACCATATGCTACATTCATAAGAACTCCCAACGTGTGCATATCTCATGACATAAGAAAATAATAATAACCACGATCATTAATCACGTAAGGACATCATCATTACACTATACATTACAATAATTATATTAAGTTGTTCAGGTACATAAGTTACAACATTTCTTTCTTAGTACCTCAAGAGAACAATACATAAATTAAATGGTAGAATATATACAAAGAATATACATCAAAAAATATACTGATCTCTGGAACACTTTGCAACTAGTAACCCAACACTGCATGGACGCTGACAGTGGAATCCAACTTTAGCATCGCTCCACTCCAACCACGGGAGTTTTAGAAACCCACCCCTCGCAAGGAGTGCGTGACAAAGAAAATCCCCAAATGAAATGTCCAATAGAAACGCATAAGACCTTAACTCCAAATAAAGCACAGAATACATAGACAACAAAACACTATCAATAAATCATTGTGAAACATAATAATATCCATAAATCCACTCTCAAATACCAAAATCAACTGAATCCATTAAAGAGTCACTTCTCTCTACTTAAACATCTAGGTTCAAACGATAAATCTATGGGCAACATGCACGATAACACATTTCCAACCTTTAAACATAAAAGTCAATATCAAACCGCTTGCAGTAAATCCTAAGCGCATTCATATTGGGTATTACATCTCATTTATCGCACTCCATTCAAATTGCCCACACCTGATAGCTAAATCCACCTAACACCAAAACAAAAAGCCGAACCAATATATATAAACTTAATTCCCCGATAGAATGAATTTCTCCGAAGACTTACAGCCACCAAACAACTCATCTGTCCATCAACGGAACAAAAACTCAACCAATACAAATTCCAAATATTACAATTAATTCAACATCCATTCCCTCTCAATTCAGACTCGAAATCATCATCACTTACTTTGGGAATTAATCAACTTCAATTCTAATTTTAATTCTACAAGCAATAAAAAATTAATATCAATATTTCAACTTCAAATTCCAATAAATAACATCATCACTAATCAAATAATGTAAAAATCAATTTCTATAAAAATCCATTTTATCTTTTAATCCATTTTCTGAGCTCATATTTAACCAAACAATATATAATATTTCATTTATCTTTTAAAATTATTTCATCTTAAATTCAATTCATTTGGTGCATTTTCGATGCAACCAATTAAAAAAAAAAAAAAATTCTTAATAAAAATTATTTTATTAATAACATCTATTTAAATTAAATTTCTTTAAATTATAAGATTCTAAAATATTCCATTTCATGCATTCACATGCATCTATTGTCCAAATATGTTTAATTAAATAAATATATTAAGACATTTAAATATTTAAATATTTCATTTACAACTTTCAAACGTAAAAATTAAACATATATATTTAAAATATCTATTATATCAAAATAACCAATTAAACAAATATATTTAAAAATATATATATAATTAAATATATATAATACATATAATTAAACATATATATAAATATTTATTAATTAATACATTAAAATAATTTACTATATTCAAATAATGTTAATAATAAAACTAGTGTATTGCGACTTGAATAACTTTTGTTTTCGGATCTGGGTCTTTCTACAATTTTTACTGAAGGTGCGCCATTAAGTATTTTAACACATACAAAACAATTCAGCCATACCCAGTTCGTAAATTGTGATTTATGATAAATTTAGTGACCCTATGTCTTTGTTGTTTTCTACAGGAAAATATTTATTATTTTATCATAGGATTTCATTTTTCCTAATTTATCAGATGATTTCTTTTTTTTCAATCCTATAGAGGTTTTCTAAATTATATGTGAAATTTTCTAAATTATCTATTGTTTTTCTTTTTGAATTTTCTACCATTTTAAATTCATTTCCTTACAGAAGATCTAAGATTTTCACAACAAATGAACAGACAATATTTTAACATATGTAAACAAATTATCTAATTTTTTTTTTATAATTTCACAAAATCAAAATAAACATCTAGAATTTTGTACAGATAATCTTTTAACAACATAATTTAAATAAACATTTAAAATAAAGAACCTGGATCTTCAAGCTCGAATTGATGAAGATTGAAGCTGAGCCTTCGTATTTTGATTCCCAAACTTTTTCCAAAGATTTCATCTTTCAGAAGATGTGCAAAACCATCTTCCGCCAAGAACTTTTTCCTAGAGCCCTTTTTCCATTTCCTTTATTTTATTTTATTTTTTATTTTAAAAACCCAAAAATCAGAATAAAATAGCAATTTTCCATTCTCTTAAGTTTTCTGAAAATAAAACAGGCATGCATTTGTTCTTTTATTCTTTTTTTTTATTTTTCTTTTCTAAATAAAATATCTAAATTATATATTTCTATTTTTATTAATTTCAACTTATAGTTGACACATTATTAATTATTTAAATCTTTTATTCTATTATTTATCTTCAACTTACTATTTACATTAAATTATAAAAAATGTCAAGTTTTAAAATTATAAATAATATTATTTACAAAATTAATTTATTTATCTTAAATTAGTTACAGAACTTTTAGTTTAACACTTTTAAATTTTAATAAAGTTATTCTCAATAACTAACTAATAACACTTATTTTAATTATTTAACTTAAATAATATTATTAATCCACCCAAATACATAACAACACAAATATTAAATAAATAACACAAATACAACTCACGATAGACAACTATCACATAATACCAAAATAACCAAAGTCAAGGACACACAATACCACTAGACTCATGATGGGTTAACAAAATTGGGATGGGGAGACTTCCTTGTCATCTTTTTTTCAACATCATACCTGTTGGGACAATTTAATGCTCGCCCTATCCTGACAAAGCAGGTGGAATCGAGGCTTAGTTCCTGCAATCCTGTATACAAACAATGTTGTGCACAATATGTCTATTTAAATACAAGCACCTCGTGAGAAGGAATCACAACGTAGTAGGGCACTCGCGAACGAGTGATGCTACGCCATCCCCTCACCATAACCACATTAACAACTACAACATCGAATATAAAACATCACTAAGATATACAAATCACCTCATATCATCATGAAACAATTACTAATTCACTACATCACCACCTAATACTGCATCTATATAAAAGTATCACCAATTAAATGCAATCATAATGTAATATCATAGCCACAAAAATACCATCAGAAGCTCTTGTCCTATCTTCCTCTTTTGATTCCTTAGCCAGACTACCTACACATCCCAAGTGAGAACGGAGGGGTACTACATCCTCCCCCCCTAAGACTTGACTTACTCCTGGAAGTCACATGGCTCAAAATGGAAACATAACCACATTAGTACCAAAATTTCTCTAATCTACAATTGATGTACACCCTCTTTCTGAATCATTACAATTAGAATCACTATTCGGCTTCACATCTGAAAATAATATCTTCTTAACTACTTTTATTTATAAATCCTTACATCTCTTACAATAACATACTTGGTTTTAACACTAATAACAAAGAAAGTACTATTAACTCAATTTTCCATTTACACAACAAACATCTTCAAAATATCATACAAGGAAAGCACATCAAATGATTACTTGAAATTCAAAAAAAAATACACACCGTATCATATTTCAGTAACATATTTTAAGTCACAATTTACGATTCCCTATAATATCCAATCTATTTTATACTACAGAGTCACAATATACTCACATTTAAGACAACATGGTTATCCCTCTTTTACATCAATAGGCACAAAATATAAGAAATATTCTTTTAACACATACATACATAGTCACATCACTGGGAACTACACAACACAAGGCTACACAAGGGTCCATCTGGACACCAGAAAGCAACATACTAAACCATGAAACAAAATCCATGAGCCAAGAGCCAATATCCATCTCACATAATCCATACCTCACACTCAGTGGCTTGATGGTGTAAGGCCACACACACATGGCGAGACCATCCAAACAAGACCACAATGACCCATCTCTTATTGTAACAGGTGGTTAGCCTCCAGGAGATGGTCATCACACATAGGTGGGTAGTGGATCCTAGCTGTGTAACAGCCTCACATACCCCCATCCTCAAAGTTTCCTGCGTCTGCTTCCTCGTATACAGTCACCAAGTCTGCCTCATACATTCTTGGAGAGGAATCACAATACAACACATGGCCAACATCGAGAATAATAAGGATAAACTAGTTTAGCCACCAAAGTCATAAATAATTATCAAATAAAGACTTCAATTTCAACAATAAAGTGAGAAATGCGCGCAAAATTTGTCAACACTAAATCAAATGTAACCTTGAGGCTACGAGAAAAAAAAGATCACAATGTGTGGCTAAACCATCACAATCAAATATAAATAAAGTGTCGGCCTTCACAATCACTAGAAAATCATCAATAATTATAAAGAAAGTTCATAATCCATGAAATTGCACGGTACACCACTATGTGACTAGATACTAGCCACCAAACGAGGAAGGAGGGAACATCATCAGGCTATAGCAGTAGCCCTCATGTGGTGTGGAGTAAGCATGCCATCCACATGAACCAGAGTGCGCCGACGCTACACGCCGCCACGCGACATGGATTAAATCCAGCGCCCACGCAGACTTTTGGTGCCGCCCGTGATGTGATGCTGCTCTCCATCCTCGTGATCGAATCGACAGCGACAAGATGGCCATACACTAGCCAGAGAAGGCACGATCGGGCCGCATGCCATTACGGTACGCGGTGTCTGCGGGCTCCACGGCAGGCACGCCGCTTTACACCTCCCCGTGATAGCGATACCGCAGAGAAGCATTACCAGGTACTCGCCGCCAGAGGCGTATTGCCAGGACTTACCGACATGCTAACCAACACATAAGACCGCCGAAAAGCAAACATGGAGTATCCTCTACAAGCGCGTGAAGCCTCTATTACCATCATTATTGGCAGGCCATCGACACACACCATAGCGCACCTTCACGTCTATGCACGCGGCATCGCGTCCTCTAAGCCCCACTAGCTACTTTGATTAACAATATCGACATTTCATCACCGCACTGCACGAACATTAGTGGGTGTAAGATCGCATTCAAGCAGAATGATGTCAGAATACATGCAGATACGCCCTTATATAATGTATATAAGAATATATCAATATGGGGCTACCCGAACTTCACCTCTCATACAGACAAGGTTGACTCGCTAATGCCAACTCAACGTCCCTAAGGACGGTTAGGCATGCACTAACAAACCAATGCTACTATACTCAAAACTATGGGGATTAGGCTTACACATATGGATCAAGTACCTTGATCCATCATAAGGGGAAGTAGTGAGTATGTTTCCTCGTGATCGCTGAGCTAAGACCGACCTCGCCGCAATATGCTATCGCTGCATCTCCACTCATGAACTTTGTGGCTTTATTTACCCTTTCAATTTTTATTGAGGGACTGGAGAACCAAAAGAAAAGAATCTATGAAACTATCTTTTGGCTACTCATATATAAATTTCAACCACACGTGGTTGGCCCTCAATCAGGTAACAGACATGCAACACATGAATGGTATGGTTATTTCCACACCAAGGAAAACAACAGTTTCCCCATGGATGGGTACATAGTATCACCATCGCATGGCACACAAAGCAAGCACGGGTTTAACACAACACACAAACATTGCACAAATACTGGTTTCCACAAAACAAGGAGTACATTCATACCTACTATCATAGAAAACAAATTTTCCCTATTCTCATATGCACATACATGATTGATGCCGCATATCAAAAACAAGTACTTCCAACATCCTCCATATTTTTCTTCTGAAATTATAAACTCTTTAATCACTTTTACAATTCCTTAAATATCAACATTATCCTCTTCCTCAAGATCAAAGATCAATTTTATCAACTCCATTAAAGCTAGAATT
The DNA here is from genome assembly GCA_007258455.2 of Sequoia sempervirens. Taxonomy (NCBI): domain Eukaryota; kingdom Viridiplantae; phylum Streptophyta; class Pinopsida; order Cupressales; family Cupressaceae; genus Sequoia; species Sequoia sempervirens. Next base: position 22,919 of record VDFB02101050.1, read on the forward strand.
AATACCATAAGCCTAAACAATTCTCACCCGCTTTCTCCTAGACAAACATACTCTTTTTTTTATCACATAATAATCCTCTCGATTCACAATTTTTTTTTTTTTTATCACCATTTACTACATCATACACTTTACCAGAGATAAACATCAATGCCTTTCAATTATAGAATTCTTATTTGCTTCCATCATTCATAATAATACACGCATAAAGAAACTTTTATTTTCATGTCAGGAAACAACATTTTACCCAAGTTATATCATTTACATTTGTAGGGGAGAGTGCACTTAACATAGAAAACACATCATATACATGTCAAAATGCATTGTCTTTCAACACAAAACATTACCACTTATTTACATACTAGATTCAATAACAATTAATAAGAATCATCAATCAATCACACACCACAACACATCAATTTTGTATTAATTCAAGATTTCATTAAATGAACATACATCATCACATTTTCTCCTAAGGTAAAACATTTATTTGATCAACACAAGGCCTTTAAACACCATCCAAGTACAACAATTTTATAAAATCAAAATATATTTTTTTTTTTACTTCATGAAAATACATAGGAGATTGTTTTACCCATACACCTAATCACACTAATACAATGCAATATTCTTACCACACTTCTAGCACTCTATGAACTTCAATTCAATAAGATTTTTCCCTATATACTGGTGCAAATAATATATTATCAACTTCCCCTATGAATTTATACTTATGAAGGAAATTTTAAAAACTCAAATTTATTCCTAAACTTATTATGCGCAACTTCCTTTCATAAAATTTAAAATTAACTAGCATATATAAGCTTTTAATAACCAATGTACTCCTAGAGCATTACCTTAAAACTTATGTATCCAAAAACACAAGGAGAAAGAAGTGTTCATTGCAAGGCATACTCTAAAAATAAGTTTGTTAAATTAATTTCGAAGATTCACCCTAAACAATATTTCATACATGTTACATGATCAAGTCACTCACTTGCACCAATCGTAAAGGAACCATCATAATTATTTTAACGGATCACTACTTGACAGTATGATTATACTATACTACATTCCTTTTATACTTATATAGTATAATTCAATAAAAATACATGCAATCTCAATCTAGCATAACACTAAAGTCATTCTTTTATCTATTTCTACTTCTAACCTTCATTACTCAATGAATTTTTAGCACATAGCCTTAAAATCACATAGAATACAATCAACGCCCACATACATCAAAAGAGGTAGAATGAGGAAAAAAAAAAAGAATTCACATAATATAAAATCAACAAACATACACGCAAAGAGAAGATGCACGAAGATAAGACAATATAACTAATTTTAAAGTCACCTTGACCTCACTCAAACTCGAAGTTAAGAGAACACACAAGAGAATGTTGAACAACATAACTCTCACCCTCAACAAGCAAAGACTCAACATTCTCATCTACACACGAATGACACAAGGGTAGAACTATATCCGTATTGACACAACGACTCACCACAACTAAACATGGTAGCAACATTACCCAAAGATCCCAGTGCTGCAACCTTGGCTCTGATACCAAGTTGTAATGCCCCGCTGTGCAAACCCCAAAGGACAACTAAGACAATTTTTTTTTTTTAAGAAAACTATTTTAAAGATTACATAAACAAAATAACCATTACGTTTCAATGCATGGCATTCAATGGTTATATGCATTAACAACCCTACATCCTTTGGGCAATACATGAAGACATTACAGTAACTAATCACTATCACTGATATAATTGCATTAACAAGATGCATCATTAGGATGAAAAAAAATTATTGTTTCAAGGAAAATTCATTATTAAATAATTCACAAGAGTTAATTTATTAAAATAAGATTGTCTCCAATTCAAAAACCGTAACCATATGCTACATTCATAAGAACTCCCAACGTGTGCATATCTCATGACATAAGAAAATAATCATAACCATGATCATTAATCACGTAAGGACGTCATCATTACACTATACATTACAATAATTATATTAAGTTGTTCAGGTACATAAGTTACAACATTTCTTTCTTAGTACCTCAAGAGAACAATACATAAATTAAATGGTAGAATATATACAAAGAATATACATCAAAAAATATACTGATCTCTGGAACACTTTGCAACTAGTAACCCAACACTGCATGGACGCTGACAGTGGAATCCAACGGGGTGCGTAGCACGTTCCACCCAACCACGTGAGTTTTAGAAAAACCCACCCCTCGTGCTAGGAGGTGACAAAGAAAAATCCTCAAACAAAAATGTCCAAATAGAAACGATAAGACTCAACTCCAACAAAAGTGACATGAGAATACATAGACAACAAAACATCAATAAATCACAAAACATAACATCCATAAACCACTCTCAAATACTTGCAAAATCAACCAACCACAAAGAGTCACTCTCCTACTAAAAACACTAGGTTCAAATCCACAAATCTATGAGTAAACAAGGCATACAATACTGATAACACATTTCAACCTTAAAACATAAAGTCACACAACCCGTTTGTAGTAGCCGAGTATCCATATTGTATTACATATCTCATTTCTGGTAATCGGGCATTCAAATTGTCTACACCCATATGCACTACCCAACACAAATCAAAAGTTGAACCAACATATATAACCACCCCTCATAAAATGAATTTCTTTGGAAGACTTACAAAGCCAAACAACTCAATTGTCCAACAACGCAAACAAAAAAAACTCAACCAATAAGCAATTCCAACATATAATTAATCTAACATCCAGATTCTCTGAATTCAATCAAATTATCAACACATTACTTGGAATTAATCAACTTAATTTAATTTAATTTACAAGCAATAAAAAAAATTAATACTAATATTTAACTCAAATTTCTACAATAACATACAACAATAAAAATCAATTTCTCCATAAAAATTATTTTATCTTAACTATTTGAGTTTCACATGCACCAAACAATATATAATATTCATTTATCTTTTAAAATCATTTCATCTTAAAATAACTATTTGTACATTTTCATGCACCCAATTAAAAAAAAAAATTCTAATAAAAATTATTTTATTATCAAATATCTATTTAAATTCAAATTTCCTCTTTAAATTATACATTCTAAAAATAATCTATTTCATGCATTCACATGCATCTATTGTCAAAATATGTTTAATTAAATAAATATATTAAGACATTTAAATATTTAAATATTTCATTTACAACTTTCAAACATAAAAATTAAACATATATATTTAAAATATCTATTATATCAAAATAACCAATTAAACAAATATATTTAAAAATATATATATAATTAAATATATATAATACATATAATTAAACATATATATAAATATTTATTAATTAACACATTAAAATAATTTACTATATTCAAATAATGTTAATAATAAAACTAGTGTATTGTGACTTGAATACTTTTTATTTTTTGATCTGGGTCTTTCTACAATTTTTACTGAAGGTGCACGATCAAGTATTTTAACAGATATAAAAAATTCAGCCATACCCAGTTCGTAAATTGTGAGTTATGATAAATTTAGTGACCCTATGTCTTTGTTGTTTTCTACAGGAAAATATTTATTATTTTATCATAGGATTTCATTTTTCCTAATTTATCAGAGGATTTCTTTTTTTTCAATCCTATAGAGGTTTTCTAAATTATATGTGAAATTTTCTAAATTATCTATTGTTTTCTTTTCAAATTTTCTACCATTTTAAATTCATTTTCTTATAGAAGATTTAAGATTTTCACAATCCTTCTACAAAGATTTTCTAAAATTTCACAACAAATGAACAGACAATATTTCAACATATGTAAACAAATTATCTAATTCTTTTTTTTATAATTTCACAAAATCAAAATAAACATCTAGAATTTTGTACAGACAATCTTTTAACAACACAATTTAAATAAATATTTAAAATAAAGAACCTGGATCCTCAAGCTCGAATTGATGAAGATTGAAGCTGAGCCTTCGTATTTCGATTCCCAAGTTTTTTCCAAAGATTTCATCTTTCAAAAGATGTGCAAAACCATCCTCCACCAAGAACTTTTTTCTAGAGCCTTTTTTCTATTTCCTTTATTTTATTTTATTTTTTTATTTTAAAAACCCAAAAATCAGAATAAAATAGCAATTTCCCATTCTCTTAAGTTTTCTGAAAACAAAACAGGCATGCATTTGTTCTTTTATTCTTTTTTTTTAATTTTTCTTTTCTAAATAAAATATCTAAATTATATATTTCTATTTTTATTAATTTCAACTTATAGTTGACACATTATTAATTATTTAAATCTTTTATTCTATTATTTATCCTCAACTTACTATTTACATTAAATTATAAAAAATGTCAAGTTTTAAAATTATAAATAATATTATTTACAAAATTAATTTATTTATCTTAAATTAGTTACAGAACTTTTAGTTTAACACTTTTAAATTTTAATAAAGTTATTCTCAATAACTAACTAATAACACTTATTTTAAATATTTAAATTAAATAATATTATTAATCCACCCAAATACATAACAACACAAATATTAAATAAATAACATAAATACAACTCACGATAGACAACTATCACATAATACCAAAATAACCAAAGTCAAGGACACACAATACCACTAGACTCATGATGGGTTAACAAAATTGGGATGGGGAGACTTCTTTGTCATCTTTTTTTCAACATCATACCCGTTGGGACAATTTAATACTCACCCTATCTTGACAAAGTAGGTGAAATCAAGGCTTAGTTCCTGCAATCCTATATACAAACAATGTTGTGCACAATATGTCTATTTAAATACAAGCACCTCGTGAGAAGGAATCGCAGTGTAGCAGGGCACTCGCGAATGAGTGATGCTACGCCATCCCCTCACCATAACCACATTAGCAACTACAACATCGAATATAAAACATCACTAAGATATACAAATCACCTCATATCATCATAAAATAATTACTAATTCACTACATCACCACCTAATACTGCATCTATATAAAAGCATCACCAATTAAATGCAATCATAATGTAATATCATAGTCACAAAAATACCATCAAAAGCTCTTGTCCTATCTTCCTCTTTTGATTCCTTAGCCAGACTGCCTGCACATCCCAGGTGAGAACAGAGGGGTACTACAAAATCAACAACCTCTATGTTCAATTTCAATTCCACTTTTATTTACTAAAATCATTTAATTCATCTATCTACAACAAATAAATTACTTTATGGTTAACTAATTCAACATCTTCTATAATCTTACTTAATTCTCGTCTACTTCATATGTTAAGATACATGAATTCAATTATTCATAAGATAAAATTCTCTTATTTAAATTCATAAAGCATACTTAAATATAAATAAGAATAAGTCATCTAACATTATGTTAGAATTATACTAGTTAACTAACCTATCTATTTAAAACAATTTACTTTAACTACATAGAAAGTTAAATACTCTTTCAATAAGACTTATCCAATTAGAGTATTCTTTTATTTTATAGCATTTCTTATTTCTTCCTATGGGAGAAATCACTCCTTAGTATAATTAATAATATATATAACAGATATGAGTAAATCTTAAAATTAAAAAATTTCTAGAAAGAAACTCATCCTTGAATTCCACCAACCAAGATCATTTATTACGTTTATAAATGATATTATATTATTGCAATATCTTTGTTTTCTAATCAAATACATTAGACATATCAAATGTTTACCATATTTATACTAATTGCTAATATACCTTGCTTGCTTATAAAACATACAATTATATTCTTAACACCATATATATATGTGCTATACTACATGACAATCTTCAAATTTTAAATCAACAGAAAATACTTAAAAACTAAATTCTTTTTAGTTAAAAATAAATGATGTGATAATTAAATCCTTTAGTTACTATAAAAGACATATTCTACATCTATTTAGACGTTTATTTAACACAACAATTATCTCTTAATAATAATTCCTAATATCAATATATATCTATATATTTATATATTTAATTTTAAATCTACAAATTTACTAATTTCTAAAAGAAATTAATTGGTCTCAAAGCAAATTAATCATTTCCTACATTTCCTAACGAACATTATAGCCTCTATTGGGTATGATTCCCTAAACAAGAAATCACTAATTTACATAAGACTAAATCATTCTTCTAATAATTTAAAGTTTCCAACTTCATTATTAATTATAATCATTTAATTTACCATTTTATATTCATATTTATGTTTCCCTTAATTAAGACATGTATGTTTCACACATATTAAAAATTAGGAAGTAATAATAATAATATTTTTACATTTAAAACAGAGCATGCATACGTATTTAAAGACTCTTTTCTCTGCATAACATTATAATATCTAAACATAAGCACTTAAATGAAAATTATTTCTAGTAATAGAAACACGAATTGCTAAGGAAATAAAAACGTACAATATAAATCCCTATAAGGCTTTGCAATACTAAGTAAAAGAAATATATTATTCAGCAAAGTAGAAAACATAAAACTTAGGCCTGCATGATAAATCGTTCCCAGTAAACCTGGGCAATAAGGGCTATGCACTTGTAATGATACAAGGACTAAGCTAAATATGGACGAATAAAATGGCACAATATAAGTATCATCGACTATCATCAAGCATAGCATGTAAACATCAAAATTTTAACGCAGCTCACAACATCGACTACCAAGCATAAAATGTTTACAATACAAAGTGACGAAGCCAAAAAAGGAATAGATAGAAACATTGAATACAGGCATTGACTATCACAAGGTACAACCACTGATATAAAATTGAAATCTTCAACACGGGATAAAAATTGCAAGAAGTTCAACGAGCATACAACCTACTCGTTAATACAAACCGTGGTGGAAGGAAGCACTACGGGTAGAAACAAATTTCTAAACATAAAGAATATGCAATTCTAAGCACCAACATAAGCCCCAAGGATAATACGCACGTTGGTATCGTAGCTAGAGGCATCAAAGAATGAAAATGGAACCCTTGAGTATAAAACATTGAATCCCCTGGAGCATAACTTTCCAGGTCAATGAAAGAGGAGCGTAGCAGGATGACTCTTAAGGTGCACCCAAACCTCTTTGATTTCCTTCCACGCGGCTGTTGGCACAAGACTTTCCCTCCAATTTTCTAATCGCCTCAGTGTATCACACACTTGTGAAGTTCCACGCCAGCATGAACCAAATGATAGTGGGAAGAGGGTCAGCAACTAGCATCTTAGGCATCTATTCTCATGAAATCACATCAGCCAGGTTCACACACCCAACAAGTTATCTCATCCCTTGTTCCATTCCCACGACCTCAGACAGTAACCACGGCTCAAGGAAATAGCATCACGCCACCACACTAAATGAATGTATGCTCAAATGCATATCAACCACTACTCTAAAATCTGCAATCTTCAAAAAAGCAAGTGATATTGATGTATTCGATAATAGGGCATTGACTTTTTACATTGTGAAGACGATCCAGGTAGAAGGATATGTAACACCCCTCCATTTTGTACTCTGTTGATTAGACAATGTTTCTTATGTTATGCTTCGTTCCTGTTAACACTTGAATTAGTGATGCTTTATAATTTGATTATGTTAATGATGTTAGCTTCGTCAGTTATTAATACTGTATTGGTGAAGGGAACGGGATCACATCACTCGCATGCGAGCACCTGTGATTCCACGATTTCCTCTTCACGGTGTGTTTTATTATTATGTTATATGCATGTTCGACACTCGTGTGGTTGCAGGATGCAAGTACAAGACATTGACTCCACCTGGTTCCACAGGTCTGAGCGTGTCCCTTGTCCTACAGAAATCGATTGGGAGATAGTAGCTAGGTTTTCCATGTCAAGTCAGCACCCTAGTCACAGTGTGTCGTCGGGTTGTAGTCGGGTTGGTGGTTTTGTTGCCCATGTCACCGTGGTCCTTATTTAAATTCAAGTTTTAATAGCTTGCATTGTTAACTGATGATTTAATGCATTTGGTTGTAATGCTAGGAATGTCATTTACTTTATTAATTAATTTAATTTAATTAAAAATAATAATAATCTAATCTTAGATTAGATTTATTTTATTGATTAATTAAATTAGTTGTGTGGAATTGATTAAGTTATTCCTTGAATTAAAAGTGTTAAAAGATTTAATTCTTTTGTTGAAAAGAAAATGTTAAAATGTATTGAATTCAATTTGGAATTGGAAATTGTTTAAAGTTATTAAAAAAATTCAAATGTTTTCAAATGCAATGACTTTGGGGTAGAAAAGATATTTTAAGAAATAGTTGACTATTTTGGGGAAAGATATTTGTGAAGAGTTGAATTTGAAATTGAGTTTGCAATTGAATTTGAATTTAATTAGAATTTGAATTTGAAATTGGAAATTGTATTTGAATTTGAATTAGAAGTTGGATTTGAATTTGAATTTAAAATTTAAGTTGAATGGAATTTGAATTTGAATTTGGGAATTTTGGAAAAAGAATATATATTTTTTTAGGGTTTTTCTTTCAATTTTTCTTATGGGAATTTGGTTGCAAAGAGGGCTTTTGGGGGTTTTGGATTGAATCTTGGTTGAGAGATGAAAATCTTGGGAGGAGATTGGAAAATAATGGAAACAACAAAGGATCCCACACCAATTTGTTCTTCAAGCTCTTGAATCAGGTTTTATTCTTGTTTTTCTTTGTTTGAAGTTTTGAAAATTTTGTTCAATCTAAATGGAAGGATAGAAAACATTCTGAAACCCTCTTGAATCATGGAAAATAAAACAAGAAATGAATCAAACAACTGAGATTTCAACAATGAAAATGAAATAAAAGAAGAACACCAAAGATCTTGCAAAACCTCTGTTTGAAATCAAAAAAAAATTGAGAAATCTGTGCTCTTGAATCTGTGATTAAATATTTTCTTCATCTGTGTTTCTGTGGAATGAACTTTCCCTATTTCATCTGGTTATTGGAATCAATTTTTTTTATAGATATATATATATATATATATATTATGTTTTTTTTTAGTATTCTGGTTTTTTTTTTAAATGTAGAAGAGAGGATTGTTTACGCGTTTTTTGCGTTTTTTATTTGGAAATATAATAAAAATAAAATTTATTTTAAAGTTTTGTGGGGGTTGCCCACAGCCACCCCCCCATCCATGGGGGCGTTGGCTGTGTAGCGCTCCCCATGGCTAGGGAGGGGCTGCAAGGCAGCCACCACAGGGGCTGTGTCCCCTGTGTGAGGCTGCGTAGCAGCCACACAAGGGCGCGTCCCCTGTTGGGGTTGCGTTGCAGCCAAGGCCTTTGGGCCTTTCTTTGTTTTTTTTATATAAATTAAATTTATTAAAAGTTTAAGTTTTTATTTGATTTCATTTTATAATATGTGTTTATTATAATATATATATAATATATATATTAATTTTAAATTATATATATTATATATTTATTATAATATATGTATATTATATTTATTAATTAGAGATTATATATATATAATGTATTTTCAGTTGGAATAATTGGTTATATGAAATTTTAAATGGGAGTTTAAATTTATATTTAAATAATTGATTTTTTTATGCAAATAAAATAATATTTTATTTGACATATTAAAATAATGATTAAATAGTAAATAGAAATTTTAAAATGATTATGTGATTTTTATAGTTGAAGGAAATTGATATTTTAATAAATAGACGTAAAGAAATAAATAAATGTTTTATTATAAAATGATTGATTAAAATTCAATTTTAATTATGATGTATGATTGTGTGAATCAAATTAATTATTTCGTTTTAATTTCCTTCATGTGATTGATTGGATTTAGAAGGTCTTAATGCTAGTTTGTTATTTTAAAGGATCTTATATCCTCTGCCTTAAATAGTGATAAGGAATAATGTTTGTTCATTTATTGAAAGAAACTGATAAGGTTCATGAAAGACATATTGTTTAGAACTTATGTGTCATTAACGGATTAAGTATATGACGTATATATGTACTTTGGTTTCCGTGTTATGAAAAAAGTTTGTTTGTCAAAATTACATCTTTAGACATTTAAGGAACGTGTGATTATATGATTGTTGATTTTAAGTCATTTCTTGTTGATCATGTAAGTCTTCCAGTGTGTTATCTTGAAACGATGTTGTGCATCATGTGTTTGTTATTGTTTAAATTGGGAAGTGCTTGAGTTATGTTTTAGTGGAAACTTGGTTACCACGACAGGTTGTGTGACCTTATGGCTTAAGGTTGAGTCTTGTTTCAGTTTGTTATGTGGGTTGTCATTATGTTAGTCAACCTTGTGTTAGCCTTGGGTCGTGCACACTTTGGTTTCAGTTTTGGACATCCGTAGTGGTGTTACCTGTTGAGGTGTTTTGATTATTTGTGATAAGTGTTAGTGCATTTTCTACCATTGGCATGTGGTTGAGTTTTGTGTTGTCGATAGGGGAGTGGCTTTCAAACGAGCATTGGGCCCAAAGTGGTTCCAGGATAACTCGTGTGAGAGTTAATTAATTAAGTGAAAATTAAAATAACTTACTAGGGAGAGAGTAGCTTTGAACATTAATAAGATAATTTAGCCTCACTCATTGGCTCAAGGGTTTGTATGAGACTTGAGATGAGTCGGGAAGGCCTGGAATGGCAAGATCATTATCTTGTCTTCTTGAAAGATAACCGATTCCGCTCTGGTGTGCATATGGCGCCAGGTTCGTGAGAGGTTACCAGAATATCCCTAGAGGGGGGTCGGGACCTAGGAAGAACACCATTGGATAACCAATGCAGCCTTTGTGATGACACTCCTCCTATGACAGCAGTCGATATAGTGTTGTACCATTGGTTTATTTTGTACAATGATTGTACTCGATTTTGTACTCTGGAAGCATTGTAACCACGATGTTTAGTGATGTGGTATTTGTTCTTGTTTCAGTTCAGTATATGTGTTAGCCTGTGTCTAGTGGTAGATGGTCTTGTCTAGGAAATCCTTGTTACTATCTCCTAGCACGGGGGGTGAGCCTTTTGGTTTCACTTGGTTGGGTGGAACGTGCACCTTCCTCTGTTGGTTTTTTTCTCTTGCTCGTGGGGCGAGTCTTTCATGTTGGAGAGCTCGTTGGATGCAGTTGCTTTTCTGGCTTCGTTCTTTTCAATTGATATTATACTCTTTTATCCCTCATTTGTCATCGAGGTAGAATTTGTAATTTGTAATTATGCTCATTGGAATTACCTCATTTGGGGAATGAGTGTTGTAATCATATTATTTAAATATTGTTAATTGAAATCTTTTGGTATTTCTTATCCTTCGTTGTAATTTATCTTGTATGGAATGTATGTTGTCTCATTTCCTTAAGTGATTAATGTTTCGGTTTATATTAATGTTTGTTGTTGTTTGGGTTTTAAAGTAATCCTTGTCTCATGGCCTTAGAGGTTGTTGGCAATGTGTATTAATCTTACATGTTATTTGTACTTAAACAAAAAAAAATGGTGCATTTAAGTAGTGAATTGCGACTTCCTCTAGGGTTGTGTGGCGGGGCATTACATCATATAATGATACAGATGAGAATGGATAAGAATCCCCAAAAGAAATACCAAACGACATGATAGGGATCAGGAGTGGAGAATTCTCCCCTGACCTCCCCTTCAAAACCTTCCCCCAATAATGTATATTCCCCCCCTGTCCTCGCAAAAGCCAAGTTCTCTTTTTTTTTAATAAAATCCACCAACCGCTGAATGCAGACAATCGTTGCCAACACACCATGTAGATAGCATGCAAAAGTGTGGATACAAGGACCAAGCATGTGGAGAGAGGAGAGAATTTCTTGAAGCAAGGTGGAGAAAAAGGTAAGGACAGGTGTAATTCTTTTTAGAAACTTTTGTAAGTTTTATTTATTATCTAAAATTTTATATGTATTTATTCTTACTTAATATTAATTTTAGTATAATTTATAATGTTTATGTCATTGAATCACAAAATAATTGATGTATTTTTTGTATTATATAACAATTCTCTTCAAGATATTAACTCTATTCTTAGGAAAGACAAAAAGGTAATATATCATAATAAAGATGTAATAAATTGCAAGTATTGTTGGAGTCATAATATTATATAAATATTCCCTTGAGTCTAACTAAGAAGAAAGTGTATGTATATATATTAGAATGTTTAATACAACCCTTGAAAATTATTTTTACCATAGATATCATTAGACATCCATGACTTATTCTTACTATTCTATAACTACACCAGGGGCTCTTATATCTACTGTGGTAGATTACCAATGAATCATAAAAATAAGGGAGTGAATATACCCTCCAAATTGTATTGACCTCATAAAATATTGTATAATGAAAGGATAATTATATGTAATAAATAGTTAACATCTATATTTAAAATAATACTTCAAACACAAACATATTTAGAAGAAACAAAATAAGCAATAACACTCTCTCGTTCTAAATTGAACTATAACAAAATTCCTCAATCAACAAGGATATACAGTAAATTAGAAAGATGGATTGAATCGTTAAATGAAATTGTATATTAAATCTCAATACTCAGTTATATAAGAAACAACATCAATGGACAAAACAACATGACCTCACAAGGCATAAATAAACCACTTACTCACACGTCGTGAGGGACAAAAAGAGCAGGGGTACTACAATTTTGACTTTTTATTTATTGGCTATTCTTGGTATACCATTTATGCATGGCCTTCGAAGCTAAATGGGGCGACTTCCATTTCTTTAGTTTATTTACTCATGTTGTGTGAGGGAATCCTTATTGCAAATTTCATTTGATATTTATTTTATTAGATATTCGTCAAGTTTGTTATTCATTTTGTTCAAGTTGGTATTGACTTTTCCTTCTTCTTTTTGTGTTTCATATCCAAGATACCTTGAATTGTATTTAATTTCGGCAAGCTTATCATATGTGTTTTGGTTATTATGTTTTACAAATTAATTCCGACAGTTCATACTTACTCTGCAATTTGAATTTTACAAGGCTTTGAGTGATTTCCATTATTTCATTGACTTCATACATCCATTGTGTGGGATGTATCAATAATTTATTATTTATATCAATAGGAATTATGAAGCTTAGTGATTTCTTTTTTGTATTGGAATATGTATTTATACCGATAATATGTTTTCATTTTATTAATAATATAGTATATGTAAATATATATATATGCATGCATATGTATATATATTTATATATGTATATGTACATATATGTATATATATCTGCGTCTGACTACTGTAATCTTTGCAGGCTTCCTCAGACTGGTAGACACATTCTACTTGACTGTATCTTTGCTAAGGAAATCTGGCTTATGTTTTGCATCACTTATCCTTTGGTCTTTAACATTCTTGATATTGTCACTGGGCATAGTGATGGGCTGAAGCAAGATTCTAATCTGTTTTGGAAATGCAGAAATGAAGAAAGGTATCAAAACAACCCATTTGTTCTTACTGAGTCTTTTCAAAAACTCATTTTTATAAAAATCTTCTTGCAGGTTCGCACTACCATGTTGATTGAAAGGGAAAAACTCAAAAGATTCCTGAAGACCGGTTATGCCACATTCTTCATCTATGAGATGAAGGGCGGTTATGCTTGGAGGGAGACTTTGGATAACCTACAGCTATTCGAGAAGACATGCAAAATGCTTAACCAAGAGGTGAAGGATAACATGAACTCCAATAAGGATCAGATCCTTATGCTTGCGCAAATCTAGGAGATGAAATGCATTGTCTGGATGGAAGGTGCTAAACGGTGGACTGCCTGGGTTGACAAACCTGATGATATCTTACACTAGTCTCTTGGTCACCTTTTCTTGTTTTTGTACTGCTATCTCTGATAAGTAATTTCGTGATGCTCCTGATGTGAGGCCTGCTCTCTCTCGAGTTGTACATTTTGTTGTATTGAACTTTTTTGTACTTTTTGTGACCCCCTTATATATAATATAAAAAAAATAGTGAGGATGATCTTTTCAATTTACTCTTTATGGATATATAATCATAAGTCCTAAGCTATGAGTTATGTTCTTGAGCCATTTTCCTGATTGGTGTATGTGGGTTTATATGTTGATTTTTGTGTTACTTATGATTTTGGGTGTTAACTTCACTTGTAAGTCTCTTTAAGTACATGTTTATCATATTTGTTAGAGATTTGTGATGTATTTATGATTTTACTATTGGAAATTGTGATGTAGTGAAAGTGTAGAAATGAAATATTTTTCCTTTATATGTATTTAGATTCAATTGCATGCAAGGTTGTTAAAGAATAAATAAGTATTAAATGTCACATATTTTGGTTGGACTATCTTATTTATATTTGAGAGTATTCATATTTATAATAGTGCACATTTAGCATATTATTATAAATAGAATTTGTAAATCAATAGTTCTTTAGAATTACTTTGAGTTTCATATTTATTTATAATTATTATTAATTAGTAATCTAAAATTTAGATGTTGATTTATAATTATTGTTATAGACTTGATTGCATTTAGAAGTGAAATTTAATGTAGAATTATTGATAAGCTAATAATATAGATAGATTATAATAATCATTAATGGAGGAACCTGAATATTTAATTTACTTTTAAATTAGGTTACCTTGACGAAAATTAATTGTTCTTGTTAGTAAGGACCTTACACTTGTTGTCATTGTCTATGAATACATGTATATAAATTATGGTGTTAGAAAAATAATACTTTTGTATTGTAATTAATCAATTATGTAAATAAGTAATTAGAAAATTATTTAGGAATAAAATAGAGTAACTCATGGTTAGATAATTGGAGGATGCATAAATAAATGAGGTAGATGATCTTTCCTTAAATTATTAAATGTTAATCTCTATTAGAATTAGTTTATTGTTGATGTGTGTAAATTCACTATGAATTGGCTATTAAAATAATTGTTGATATAGATTGTTTATGAATTATTGTGTTAAGTGACCATTAAGTGAAATATGTGGAAATAATGTTTTTGTGGTTGTATTGCTTGATTGATTACTTGCATTAAATATGGTGTTTGATTAGTGAGATCAAGGTTATTTTGGGTTATTATTTATAATGGGATTCATTTGTGCAAAGTTGCTATGGTAGTCTTCTGGAGGCCTAGGGGGAGTATCTTGTATGTTGGGTTTTATGATTATTTTACTTTGGAGGTGGTATGGCAATGGTTTTGGGTTATGTGCATTGTGCAAATTGGAAACACTAACTTGGGTGTGCATTTTATCTTGGTATAGTTTCATGTGACCATGGTAAATGTGTAAGATGGACAATGCCTTGCAATGTATTTAGATTCTTGTGAATTTGATATGTGAGCAAGATGGTTAATGCCTTGCTTTGTTGGATTCATATTTATGTAAGATGGTAATTTCCTTTCTTGATTTTTAGGGTTTACTAGTTGAAAGTAGAGTGGCTCTCAATGGGGATTGGAACCCAAAGTGGTGTCCAGGACAACCCATTGGAGAGTTTCTTAATCTAGTGATAACCTAAATAATGAATTGGGGGGATGGGTAATTTTCACATTAAACAAGATTATTGGTATGCCTCACCCATGCCTGTAGTGCTCGTTTAGGCTAAGGATGGGTAGAGAAGGCTTGGTTGGCAAGAACATCTTCCTTTTCCTCATGAAAGGAATGTTGGTTCCACATGTATCACCTTATGGGGCCAACGTCTAGTGAGAGACTGTCAGGGTAACCATAGATGGGGGTCAGCATCTATTGAGAGATTGTTAGGGTAACCCATGCCAAGACCATACAATGACACTCTTCCCTATTGTAGTCTAGCATTCCCTAGTTATGTTATCCCCTTCTGTCATGTGTATGCCTCTAGAAGCAATGTATTTTTTTAATGTGATGTTAATTTTGTTGCAATGTTGTGTTGAAGCCATGTATAGCCTTGTTTATGTTAGCCTATATCTTCTTGACTACCTGTTAGTAGTGGGATCATATGTTCTCTCCTAGCATGGGGGGTGAACCTTAGGGTTCCACGGTCAGGAGTTTGATGCTTATTCCTCCATTGGGTTTCCTTGTTGCTTGTTCATGTGCGTGGACGTTGTACCTTGTGTAGCATATTCCAGTTCATGTTCTAGTTCGAGGAGACAGTATTCATGTATATGCTTTGGACTTGTATATCAGATGTTCTATTTATTGTTATAGTGATGTAATCTTCCCATTTTTTTTAGGGAAGCAATATTCTAAGCAATGTAATGATGTACTGCCATGTAATGGAATTTGTACAAGTGCTTGTCAGTTATATATATATGATCTTTAATTATTATTTATCTGATGACATGTTATGGAAATGTATGTTTTTAAATCATTTAATGTGATGGATTAAAATGAACTCTTGATTGTTAATTAAATTATGGCTAATGAAATGATTCTAGTTCTTGGTAATAGATGTGTTAGTAGCATAGTCATGGAATGTTAGAGGACTTAGGATGAGATTGTATGTTAGGTTATATTATGTGTAACGCCCCGTCGTGCAAACCCCAAAGGAACAACTAAAAATGCAACATTTTTTTTAAAAACATAAGGAATGCACTTTAAGTTCTCCTACAAAACAAATGTTTCAAATTGCACATCAAAGTCCCTTGGGGTACACGAGGTGACATTACCAAACTATCCCATAACAAAGTTAACAGATGAACATTAAATTACCAATTACGTATCCATTCATTCACATATCATCATTTAAAAAATTCATTAACGATAACCAAAATGATAAGAATAATCCATATAAAACCATGCATGCAAATACAATAAATTAATCGTGGAGATATTAAGTACATATTTCCACATATACAACATAACATAACAATATTAACAAATGGTAGTTCAAGAATGATTTACATGGTATGATAATACATTACATCAATCTGCTAGTACATCTCAATGAAAACATTTACAAAATTACATTATAAGTCTTCCCAACACAAGTGGGAGTGATACATCAATATATAAAATACATCTGGTAACATATGAATCCTGGATCAACTGCATCTGCAAAACTCTACACTGAATTTGGTACAACTACATCACAGGGGACCCAATGGGGTGCGTAGCACGTTCCACCCAACCACCCTTGTGCTGGGAGTAAATAAAGAAGGATCCTTGACCAAGAACATCCAAATAGTAACACAAGACTAAACTCCAAACACGAAAATCAAGAGAACACAAAGAAATATCTCATAACAACAATAAATCTTCAAGACATAACAATAGACCACTTCCAAAGGATTTCAATAAAACAACTCAAATGGAATGCTAGAGGAGAGTGTCATCGCATGGCCTTACATGGGACAACCTATCACAAGGTGCCGCCTCCATCTATGGTTATCCTGACTGCCTATCTCAAGGCGTCGCTCCATAGGGTGACTCATGCCAAACCGTTAACCTCTCGTGAAGACAATGAAATGATCATGCCAACCACGGCCTTCTCGGCCCACCTTTAGTCTATGATGGCACTAATAGGAAGACGAGGCATCCATAATTATCTTATTAATGTTTAACTACCCACCTCCTAATTAATTACTTAGGTTATCACTCATTACTCTAACTCTAATGGGGGTTACCTTGACAGCCCCTTTGTGCACCAGCCCCCATGTAGAGCCACTCTCCCTAGAAATCCAAACATATAAAAAATCCAACACCAAGGAGTTGTAGCACAAGAACATAGAACCAATAAATGGAACATCTACGAGGCAAAACTATCTTGCCAAAATCATATGAAACAACATCCATAAAATGGTACAACCCATGTGTAAACTCAAATCACAACCATAGCCGAAACATAGGGCCAAATATCAATTTACAAGATCAAATATAAACATCAATTTCTCCACCTCTAGAAGTCCCTAACCAACAACTTAAGCTCCTATAGAAGAATAAACTAATTCAAGGGTTTTTCCCACAATACAAAATCCCAATTAAGTGAAAATTACAATTGATTCAACGAATAATCTCGAGAGTACACAATACGTAAAACAATGCCATATAACACATTTCAATACACAATAATTTCACCAAGAAATAAATTAATTAATTTACTCAAGATTATTCAACTTAACTTAAATCACATAGTTTAATTCTAATTTACTCAATTATACTATAACAATACAAATTTATTAAATTATTCCATAATCTCAACATAAATAACCATCTTTATATATATATATATGTGTACATACATATATACATATACACGTATATATATAATATATAACAAAACATATATTAAAAATTATACATTTAAAACATATTATAAAAACTGCCTTTATAATACACAGTAAATTTCCACACATATATATATACATATATATTAATATAAAAAAAAAAACAAAATAAAATGAATTAAAAAGAACTCTTATTGCAACACAAACTATACGCAGTGTGAGGTACTATGTACCTCCCACTGTGGGGAGGCTGCAGCCCCCACACGGCTATGTACAGCAGCCCTCAGCTGTTGTGCATAGTCGGTGGTGGTTGTGTACCACCACCATAGGGTGTGGGGTGGTACGGCTTCAGTTGACCACTCCACCCATAAAATATATACTTTATTTCATTTTTTTTAATATATTTTATTCGAACACAAACCCCAAAATGCATAAACATATTTATTTTATATTTCATTTCTTCAACACGGAAACCAAAAAGTAAATAAACATTTTATGTATATATATATATTATTCTTTCAAAAATGCAAACACAGAATCCAAAACCGTGTATATATATATATATATTTTATATTTCTTTTCAAAAGACAAAGTATAAAATTTAAATATATATATGTATAAATATATATTTTCCCATTAAACACATAATAAATAATACAAATACAATGAATCCACATTCCAGTTTTTTCTCCAACACAAAATAAATAAATAAGGTATACAATTTTAATTTCCACAACAAATCGATTTTCTTTTCAAATCAAAAATCTCATAACTAGATTTATTAAAGGAAATTAGAAGGTTTCTCACTAATTTTCTACAGAAGATTTAAAGGTTTAACACAAGAAAAAAAAATTTAACAGCAAAACCCTTTTTTTTTAAACATAGATCTCAATTTAAAGAATGGCAGACATGATTTTCATTTTCCCTTACAGAACTATCAAAAACAAAAGAATAAATTAATCGAAAAGAACCTGGAGTCCTTCATTTGATGACAAATCCAAACACAATAGCCTTCTTCCTTTTTCGAAAATAGAATATCTCTGCAGTTCCTTTTTCAATTCCTTCTTTTAGCTAACTTCTGGATCAATATTATATTTTTCCTTCCAAGAACAATTTTAACAGAGAAGCACAAAAACCTATCTTTTTCTTTGCCAAACAAAAACCAAAAACCATCATCTATGTGTGTGTAAAAAAACTTCCTTTTTCCCACAATAAAATAAAGAAAAATAAATAAATCTCTTCTTTTTTTTCTCAAAAATCCAACCCATGCATTAGCTCTTTTTCTTGCTTTAAAAGCTCACACTTATCTCACAATCTTAAATTAAAAAATCATTAATTTCACATTTATCCTCACATGATATTATCCTTAGATCTTTGAATATTAATATTTTGAAAAAAACAATTCACAATTATCATAAAACATTATTTATTTAAATTAAATGACTTTATACTTTTTAATTAATTAAATATCTTTTAATTTACAATATTTTAAATCCAACATTTAACTAAATTACAATTACATGCAATTAATCATATCTACTAGATAACATTAATTAATCCCATATAAAATAAAGATGAATTAAATAACAACTATCCACAAATAAAATAAACAACAACAATACCGATACAAAGACAAGGTCGAGACCACAACACTGAAAGACTCACAACGAGGTGACAAACTTGGGACGGGGACACTTCCTTATCAACTCCCTTTTTCAACATCATACCCATTGGGTTAATTTAATGCTCGCCCTATCCTGCTGAAGCCTGCTGAAGCAGGCGGAATCGAGACTTTGTTCCTGTAATTCCTACATACAAACAAACATCAAGTAGCATGTAAATCTTCATTGCAAACACACCATGAAAGGTAATCGCGGGGTAGCAAGGCATTCACAAGCGAGTGATACTACTTCGTCCTTTCACCAAGACTCACTAGCAAACACATCAGAAACCATAGCAACATAGAATCATAACATCACCACATATATTATTAAGGAAAACCATAAAATAACCAAATAATATAACCACCACATAATGTATCATCAATCATCATAGTAATGTCAAGTGCAAAAAACCAACCAAACTATGAATCCACACACAACCAAGTACCAAACCAACACATAAGAGTACCAAAGACTATCAAAGACTATCAGCAACATGAGGGATATTACATTATGCAAGATCATTGTTGTTTCTCTTTAAAAAATAAATGTTCCATTATTGTAGCTTAGATGTGTTGTCCTATGGGGTTCCTTGGTGGGGCGTTACAGCTAGTATTAGAGCCCAAGTTCTAAAAGTGGGTGGTTTGGTTTCATATGAGCCCAATATGTTGTCCTAGTAGATTGTACTCTGGAGATTATGATTTCCCCCTTTTGTCATCCTCGCTTAATAACCTGAGATTTATCCTTTGGTGGTGATTGTTCAATGGTGCAAAAAACTGGTGGAAAGGATTGGACCCTCGGTGAAGTGTGCAATGTACCGATATTCTTTCTATTAAGGAATGCATTATGGACCCTTGTGTAGCCTTGTGATGTAATTTCTGGTGATGTGAATTTGTGTATATAAGTGAAGAATGTATGTTAAATCATGAATATATTACCTATGAAATGATAAATTGTGTTTCCATGCTTCAAAAAAGGTGTAAAATCATGATCTTGTGTGAATATATTATGAGATTTAGTGTTGTATAATAAATAAATTGGACTGTCTTGTCTGTAAATGATGGATATTTAATGGAAAATGTTTTCTTTGTGTACAAAATTATGTTGTGTTTTATGGAAGTGTAGCATTTTGAGGCACTAATGTGTTATGTTTCCACCCTAGTTTTTGGCTTCCAAGAGTAAGTCAAGTTTTAGGGAGTGAGGATGTAGTGCCCCTCCATTCTCACCTTTGATGTGCATGTAGTCAACATTGGAACTCGGAGGTGAAGGAAAAATAATAGGGATAATTAAAGGTATGTGCTAACAATGTTAAGCAGTTGATCTATTTTATGTAGTATATGACGTTAGGTGTATTGTTATGATCAGTATGTGATTATTTTATAATGGCCATTATGTGATTATCATTTTGATTGCTATGTAGCTAATGGTTTATGAGTTGATGTGGTTAGTTGTTTGTTGTGTTTGGGTGAAAGGGATAGTGTCACATTACTCACTTGTGAGTACCCTACTACGCTACGATTTCCTTTCATGGTGTGCCTAATTGTATGATTATATATATGCTTGAATCTTTTATGTGTTGTAGGTTGTAGGTACTAGGCATCGATTCCACCTGAATTGGTAGGTTTGAGCATTCATTAAACTCAATGGAACAATTGTTTAGAGATAACATATGGTCCCCTACCCTAGCCATCATCCTCGAAGAGGATGAGTATCCAGTTTGTTACCTCGTCAACATTGTCTGATGCTTGTGGTCAATTGGTCTTGTTTTCGACCCTGATTATGGTTAGGTAATTGTTGTTGATATTTGGTTTGTTTAATTTAAATTTGTTGATAAATGTTGTTTCGATTAATTGATGTGTTAAAATAAATTAATAAATTATTAAAAGGGAACTTTGATAATTAAATATAAATATATTTATTAAAAGAGTAAAATAAAATATCATGGTGGAATGTTGCAATTAATAAATAGTAAAAAAATAATATGATAAATAAATTTAGTTTGTGGCTCATAAATACAACATTGAATAGATTTTCTAAAATGGGATTGCACATGACAGTCACAGAGCATTCAACAACATGCAACTCAAGTAGTTATTAAAAAATTAATTATTTTCTAAAAATAAAACTTGCATGGAATTGTTCAAATTTTAGAGATTTTAGAGATATTATTGGATTCTGGTTTTGAAAAAAATAAAACAGCCTTTCCTTGGGTAAATAATGATATTTTTGGAGATATTTTGGGGATGGATTTTTGTTTTTTGGGAAGAGAAAATTTGGCTTGCAAGAAAATGGGTCTGAAGAAAATTTCTTTGGCGGTGGATTTTGTGGGGAAAATGGGGATTCTTGGAGGAAAATTTATGTAAAATAATTGCATTCCTTTATTGATTGGGAAGGGAGAAACGTAGAAGGATTGGCAAGGAGAGAGTATCAAGTGTTGAATAGTTTGTCTATTATGTAAGGAGCACTAGGGACGGTGTGTAAGGTATGAGATTTAACAACACCCTTTATCTTTCCTGTTAAATTAACACACTTGGAGAGATAGATCAATGTGATTCTGAAATAAAGGATATCTAAATGAAGTGTTTTCCTTGTAACATGCTCCCAATCTAATCTTCCGGTAACTACCTAAACTTCCATTGTATGATCTTGTCTCTCTTGAATAATGAGTAAATAAACACATATGTAATGAGCAAGGATTCTTTTAAATATTTTAGAAATACAGAGTATATATTGTCACTCTCTGAGTGATCCCAATCCTTAATCTCTTCCACATGTTTCCTTACTACAATGTATGATTTGAAAGCGTGCTACCCATTTAACGAATGCACTTCCTCCTTGTGAATGCTCAAGTTCATATTCCGTTTACCCATGTTCCAGATTTCGCTACTCCACGATCTCTATAATTTGGAAACTTATTATGGTCTTCGTACCATTTCATTTCACAAGGTTTTTGTAGGTTGCACCATGTGCACACCCTGCAATCTTTAGGAAAATCTGCTCTGTAATTATGCTAAGCTATTTGCATAGCCGTGTTGGGTTCCATATATTGCATGCATATCAACCTGAGCATTCAGACATTTCTGTACATAAATATTGTCCTTAGTTGCATCCAAAGTTGTTATCTTCCATAATTCCTTAAATCAACTTGGCAGCTAGTCTGCCGAGCATTGAATCTTCAACGACTATGCATTACCTAGATATACCATATGTATATAAATTGTTGGATATGCTCATGTTAGGGATTTGACACTTGTTTGGCTCATAAATTATATTTGGTATATGATAAATGTGCAGTATGCTATGAACTCAATTTATATGCCTTATACATTCAATTTATATGCATCACTTTTGGTAGTTGATGGAGATACAATATGTTATGAATTTGATATCATGAAATTTGTTGGGTGTTCGATGCTTTATTTGTCAATGAAAATACATCATGTTTGGGTTCGATGTTGAATGTGCAGCTTATCTCTTGCAATTGTTTCTGTGTGAAACAATTATATTCGATGTGTCTATGAGTGGATTCGATATTTTGAAATTACATAAATTTTATACTTGGCTATCGATATTGTGTATTGTGATTTCCAAATCTTATGCATTGTTTTCTATAATCGATGATTATATCTTCTGATCAGCATTCGATTGGTGTATTGTGATTTTTACATCTCATTCATTTGTTTGGATGTTCTCTAGTTTCTGTGGGTATTTCAACTTTTTTTTTTTATTGGCTATTCTTGGTATACCGTTTATGCCTGGCCTTCGAAGTTGAAGGGTGAGACTTTCCATTTCTGCAGTTTATTTACTGATTTTGTATGAGGGGCTCCTTATTGTGTATTTCATTTGATATTTATTATATTGGATATTCGTCAAGTTTGGTATTCATTTTATTCAGGTTGGTATTGACTTTTCCTTCTTTCTGCATTTCATATCCAAGATACCTTGAATTGTATTTAATTCCGGTGAGCTTATCATATGTGTTTTGGTTATTATGTTTTGTAAATTAATTCCAAAAGTTCATACTTACTCTGCAATTTGAATTTTACAAGGCTTTGAGTGATTCCCATTCTTTCATTGACTTCATACATCCATTGTGTGGGATATTAAATATCACTATGAGGTGGGATGTATCGATAATGTATTATTCATATTGATAGGAATTCTAGGAAGTTTAATGATTTTTTTTGGTATTGGAATATGTATTTATACCGATAATATGTTTTCATTTTATATATATATATATATATATATCATGGAAATAGTGAGGATGATCTTTTTAGTTTACTCTCTATGGATATATAATCATAAGTCCTAAGCTATGAGTTATGTTCTTGAGCCATTTTCCTGATTGGTGTATGTGGGTTTATATCTTATTTTTGTGTTACTCGCGATTTGGGGTTTTAACTTCACTTGTAAGTCTCCTTAAGTACATATTTATCATATTTGTTAGAGATTTGGGGTGTAGTTATGATTTTATTATTGGAAATTGTGATGTCATGAAAGGGTAGAAATGAAATATTTTTTCCTTTATATCAATTTAGATTCAAGTGCATGCAAGGTTATTGTTAAAGAATAGTTAAGTATTCAATGTCACATATTTGGCTTGGACTATCTTATTTATTATAGTTAAGAACAGTTCATACTTACTCTACAATTTGAATTTTACAAGGCTTTGAGTTATTTCCATTCTTTCATTGACCTCATACATCCATTGTGTGGGATATTAAATATCACTATGAGGTGGGATGTATCGATAATGTATTATTCATATTGATAGAAATTCTAGGAAGTTTAATGATTTCTTTTTTGTACTGGAATATGTATTTATACCAATAATATGTTTTCATTTTATTAATAATATAGTATATGTAAATATATATAAGTATATATATATATGTATATTATATATATACATGCATATGTATATATATATATATATATCTTGGAAATAGTGAGGATGATCTTTTCAATTTACTTTCTATGGATATATAATCATAAGTCCTAAGCTATGAGTTATGTTCTTGAGCCATTTTCCTTATTGGTGTATGTGGGTTTATATCTTATTTTTGTGTTACTAGCGATTTGGGATTTTAACTTCACTTGTAAGTCTCTTTAAGTACATATTTATCATATTTGTTAGAGATTTGGGGTGTAGTTATGATTTTACTATTAGAAATTGTGATGTCATGAAAGGGTAGAAATGAAATATTTTTCCTTTATATCAATTTAGATTCAAGTGCATGCAAGGTTATTGTTAAAGAATAGTTAAGTATTCAATGTCACATCTTTGGCTTGGACTATCTTATTTATATCGGAGATTATTCATGTTTATAATAGTGCACATTTAGCATATTATTAGAAATAGAATTTGTAAATCAATAGTTCTTTAGAATTACTTTGAGTTTCATATTTATCTATAATTATTATTAATCACTAGTCTAGAATTTAGATGTTGATTTATAATTATTGTTATAGACTTGATTGCATTTAGAAGTGAAATTTAATGTAGAATTATTGATAATCTAATAATATAGATAGTTTATAATAATCATTAATGGAGGAACCTAAATAGTTAATTTACTTCTTGTAGTGACCCTCTCGCTATGACATACTGTCTTAGTTGTTTTCAGTTTGATTCTTCCTGATAGATGCTTTAGTTCACTACGATACTATGTTGTGTATTCTCAGTTATAACTCTGACATTATGTTGTTTTTATACTTTATGGATGATACATTGACGTCCTACTTATCTGGTTGTGTTTCTGTGATGTTATTGAGATAGACATATATCTGATATGGTTTATTAGCTTACGATTTTTCATGTGGTTGTTATGTTGAGGTGATTAGTTTGATGATATTGAGATAGATTCATTCATGATGTGGCTTATTGTTTATGACTATTGCTTATGTTTTATCTTGCCCGTGTGTGTCGTTGAAGAAGACAGTGTGGCATTACTCATTCGTGAGTACCCTGCTACGCTGTAATTCTTATTCACGGTGTGTTTCTAACATGAGTAGATATGTATATATATATATATATATATGTTTTAACCTTGATGTTTTCCAGCAGACACAGGTACCGGGTAACGGCTCCACCTGCTTGTCAAGTTAGAGCGTACCCTAATTCAATATAAATATGTTGTCGAAGGTATTGACAGGTCCTTTTAAACCATCGTTCATCTTCAAACGAGTATCTCTGTGTTACCCCGTGTAGCCAATTTGTCTTGTCATGTTCAAATATATATTGTTTTGTGTTTGCGAATATAATATTTAATTTTATTAAATGCTTATTAATGTTTTAACCAACGTTAATGATTTAATTTATTAGGTTAAATTAAATAAGTTATTAAATTTATCAGTGAAAATTATTTCTTTGCAATGTTTTAATTAAAATATTATTATTGCTGATTTAATTGAGCAACTTGAATTATGTGAAATAGATATTTTTAAAGCAAGATATTTTTGAAGAGATAAGAATCTTTGATTGCCAGTTAAAGGTCTGTTCTGATATTTTAAAGAATTAGTTGAACTGAATGAGCTATTTACAATGCGAAATGAACTTTCAGTTAAGTTTTGTGATTGAAAGTGGTTTGCATGAATTAATATCAAAAAGAGGGATTTTGGAGAAGTGTACATTCACGGGAAGAATTTGGGAAAAACTTTACAGCAACATTTTTTTAGAAAATCTTGCACGAAAAATTGTTTGGGGAAAACTTTTAATTCAGATTCGGTTAGTAAGCATAATTAGGGTTGGATTGCTTTGGATTTTGTAATCAAATAGCTGGTGTATTGAGTGGATTTGACAAAAGCTTCAAGATTTGTTCTAGATCAGTTTTCAGCATTTAACACAGGTTCTTTTCTTGTTTTGTAATGTTGTATCTGTAATTTTTTTGAAAACCTTGCTCCGAAAGGAATGACTCTATTAAACCTGCAAAATGATAAGAGGCTATTAGAAAGATTTTATAAAATTAGAAAGAAAAAGCAAGTAAAATTGATATATGGGTAAAAGAAAACACGAACTCTGTTATTTTTATAGTTGAGAAGTTATTAAATTCATTTAGAAGATCCTCTGGAAGTCTTAGAGATCGAAACTTTGTATTGCAAATAGTAAACCAACAGTGTTCAACTTTATTATATATCCAATATTTTGTCAATCTTTGACATTTGTGAATTGAATTTTCAGTGTCCGTCTGTTAAGATCTTGGTTACCTTATTTCTATTGACCTTTTTATCAGCTGTAGCATATTTCATGCACATTTCTTATATATAAGTGGATTTTGTATTTCTTTTTAAATAATAGAAAACTGCATGATAGCGTCGCTTTTGCCCCAGAGTCCAATATATGATAATCTCCTTGTGTGTCTTTAATAGTTAAAGATTCTCCTGAATATTAAATGTTGCGTAGTCTCCTTGGTTAAGCAATAACACGATCGTGTTATGTTTAATATACCTGAAAAGGAAATAGTATGTATCTTTAACAATTTCACTCGCCTTATTCCTTGGAACCTTCAATAAACCATAGTTTCTTCGTTTCAGGTATACTGGTATTTTATTGACCAAATCCTTGTAGGTTCAAAATATTTTGCTAAATAGATTTATGTCCTGTAACTATATATTGTGCGCTGTCACAAAAATTGCACATTTTGGTTTTGTGAATAACTTCAAACCTAATGAAAGATTTATTTGAGTTTGCTTAACAAGGATTACCCTGCCAAAAAATTGTGTGCAGCCTCCTTCGCTTGATGTTATCTGTGTAATCATTGATCAAAAGAGATTTAATATTTATCATTGCCAAAGCACATAGTCTCTATCTTGTATCACATCTTCTTCACCAGTGGAGTTTTCTCCTTATCTATTATCTTGCAATCTTTAGGTTGGTGAAATTTCCACTGTGGAACTATATGTTATGAATATAATTCTTGTGCTTCATGATTTAATCATTCCGCGCTAGAGTTCACCTACTCCGTGCGCGCATTTTGGACAATGACATGATTAAAGTTCATAACCTACGCTAGAATAACCTTCGCTTCAATGATTTGCATGGCGAATTCTAATCTTAACTAAATTGTTAGTCTCCCTATTTACGTCTGGAATTAATTGTCTTTACCTGTAGTTATTTCATGTCTTGCATAGCATCTTGTAGTTTTCCTGCAGTCTTAAAGATTCCTTTCAATAAAGATCTTGGTCTGTAACTATTATTCTACTCTTATATTGAACTCTTCTTTGCATGCTTTGATCGGGCCACTTTCTTGGTAGATAAATATTAGAAAAGTTCAACTATTAGATAACTATGAGAAAATTTTAACTATTAGATAAGATCCTTACTAAGCGTAAGTGTGAGTAAAGTGTGAGACTTAGAACGAGAAAAGAAGAGGTGATAAAAAACTTAAATTATAAGTTATTATGTTTTATTTTATTTATTTTCAAGGTTATTGGATTATTAAATATATATAGCATTTGTATTGTTTTTATGTTATAAAGTTAGTGAATTCAATTCTTGAAATTATAAGGAATATAAAATATCCATAGATTATTTATTGTGTAAAATCTTTATTCATAGAAATTGGATAAATGTAAATTGTTGGGTGTGTTTACATATAACGTTGAAAATGTTTATTTATATTTCATTAAAACTAGAGTGAAGTAAGATTCATATTATAAACTCAATACGTTTCAGTCTATGTTAACCTCTATAGTTCGTTTATTTGGAATTTTTATTTCATGGAGATTGATTTGTGATAGTTAGTTGTGTATACCTTCGTAATGTTAGTGATGTATGTTTCATTTCCTTAAAGTCTAGGAAAGTGAAAACCACATTGACAAGTTTATTAATCTCTAAACTATGTTACTCAATCATGATGTTTATTTATTTGGGGGTCTAGCTTTGTATGTTTATTTGTTGAAGTTATGAAACTTTGAGAACTAAGGTGTGATTCTGGTTGGAAATGTAAACCTTTGTGGATTCGAACTTTACATTTGATAGCTACCCCTAAACGTTCATGTTGAGTCATGTTATAGAAATAGTGGCTTGCGGTAGGGGCCGAAATCCAGAAGTGATTATCTAGGTAACCTATCGTAGGTGTGTTAATTCAATGAAAACCTAACTAAAGAATTAGGGGTTGGGAAGTTATAAACATTAATTCAGATAAAAGTGTGCCTCACCTACTATCTTAACACTCGTTCAGGTTGAGAAAAGGTTGAGAAGGCCTGGAATGGCAAGTCATAATCTTGTCCTCTTGAAAGATGAAGTGACTCCACATTGGTCTGCATAGGGGCTGGGAATCGGTAGAGGCTACCAGGGTAACTCTTGGAGAGGGCCGGTTGTCTAGGAAGATTCACCAGGGTAACCTATCCCGACGATGTGATGACACTCTTAGTCTATACCATGATGGTGTTCCATGTGTTTAGATTTCTATTTGATATAATTTGATAATGAGATTTTATCAGTTTTGATTTGTAAACATTATGTTGTGATGTGAAATGCATACCTCGTAAACATTATGTTCTATCTTCTTTGCTTGAGGACCTATCATTATCTCCTAGCACGGAGGGAGTGGACCTTTGGGTTCCACGTGGTCGGGAGGAAACCGTGCTCTATCTTCCTTATATTTTCATGCAGATGATCCTATGCTTGCAGCTGGTTCCAGTTACTTCATTTTTCGTGACTAAGGATGCAGAGCATGTTCATGGATATGGATGTCAGTTGTGATATGATCACAATATGCTTTGTAAAAGTTACGTCTTGTATAAGAGTGTTAATATTGTACCATCTTTGGATGTATTGAGATTTATTAAAATCTCTCTTGTTATAATCTGAACCTATGGATTCTCGAATGCAGTAAGTCTTGCAAACTGAACCATTCTTAGCATTAAATTTGTATTATGTTTATGATAACGTGTTGAGTTTATGTGTAAGGTTTAAGTATCGTCGTCTTGGAAATCTTATGGCAATTGTGTAAATTAAATATCTTTAAAAAAAAAAATTGTTCGATTAACTTTACTCTTTACACTTTGTTATATCGGTAACCAAGGCGGAGCGTTACACTTCTAAATTAGGTTACCTTGATGAAAATTAATTGTTCTTGTTAGTAAGGGCCTTACACTTGTTGTCGTCATATGTGAATACATGTATAAAAATTATGGTGTTAGAAAAAAGAATACTTCCAGTTCGTAATTAATTGATTATGTAAATAAGTAATTGGAAAATTATATAGGAATAAAATTGAGTTACTCATGGTTAGATAATTGGAGGATGCGTAAATAAATTAGGTAGATGATCTTTCCGTAAATTATTGAATGTTGAACTCCATTAGAATTATTTTATTGTTGATGTGTGTAAATTCACTATGAATTGGCTATTAGAATAATTGTAGATATAGATTGTTTATGAATTATTGTGTTAAGTGACCATTAAGTGAAATATGTGGAAATAATGTTTTTGTGGTTGTATCGCTTGATTGATTACTTGCATTAAATATGGTGTTTGATTAGTGAGATCAAGGTGATTTTGGGTTATTGTTTATAATGGGAGTCATTTGAGTGAACTTGTTATGGTAGTCTTCCAAAGGCCTAGGGGGAGTATCTTGTATGTTGGGTTTTATGATCATTTTACTTTGGAGGTGGTATGGCAATGGTTTTGGGTTATGTGCATTGTGAAAATTGGAAACCCTAAGGGTGTGCCTTTTATCTTGGTATGGTTTCATGTGACCATGGTAAATGTGCAAGATGGGCAATGCCTTGCACTGTGTTTAGATTCTTGTGAATGTGATATGTGAGCGAGATGGTTAATGCCTTGCTATGTTGGATTCATGTGATTATGTCATGTGTATGCAATATGGTAATTTCCTTGCTTGATTTGTACAGTTCACTAGTTGCAAGTATGGGGAGTGGCTCTCAATGGGGGTCAAAACCCAAAGTGGTGTCCAGGACAACCCATTGAAAAGTTTCTTAATCCAGTGATAACCTAAATAATGAATTGGGGGATGGGTAATTTTCACATAAACAAGATAATTGGTATGCCTCACCCATGCCTTTAGTGCTTGTTTAGGCTAAATATGGGTTGAGAAGTCCTGGTTGGCAAGATAAACTTCCTTGTCCTCACGAAAGGAATGTTTATTCTGCATGTGTCACCCTATGGGGCAGACATCTCGTGAGAGACTGTCAGGATAACCATAGATGGGGGTCAGCGTCTAGTGAGAGACTGTCAGGGTAACCCATGCCAAGGCCATGCGATGACACTCTTCCCTATTGTATTCTAGCATTCCCTAGTTATTTTATCCCCTTCTGTTGTGTGTGTGCCTCTAGAAGCAATGTATGTGTTTTATGTGATGTTAATGTTGTTGCAGTGTTGTTTTGAAGCCATGTATAGCCTTGTTTATGTTAGCCTATGGTCTTCTTGACTTTCTATTAGTAGTGGTACCTTATGTTATCTCCTAGCATGAGGGTGGACCTTAGGGTTCCAAATGGTCGGGAGGTTGATCCTTATTCATCCATTGGGTTTGCTTGCTTCTTGTTCATGTGTGTAGAGGTTGTACCTTGTGTAGTGTATTCCAGTTCATGTTCCAGTTCAAGGAGATAGTCTTTATGTATACACTTTGGACTTGTATATCAGATGTACTATTTATTGGTATAGTGATGTAATCTTCCCAATTTTTTTCAGGGAAACAATATTGTAAGAAATGTACAATGATGTACTCTCATGTAATGTAATTTTCACAAGTACTTGTTAGTTCTATATATATGATCTTTGTAACACCCCGCCGTGCAAACCCCAAAGGAACTAATAACAACAGAACAATTTTTTTTTTAAAAGAATATAATAAACATACTTAAGTATTCTAACATAGCAATGTATTAAGTTACACGACTAATTCCATTGGGGTACATGAGGTGACATTACTACACTAACCCATAACAACGGTAATAAGATAACAATAATTAATCAATTACATAAATCTATTCATTCCCATTTCATCATTTAAATATCCATTAAACAATAACCATATTCATAACATAAGTACATATGACAACGAAGGATACTATAAAGATATGAAGAATTTATATTACCACAGGAGTAACACAACTTAACATAACTTATTACAAATGATCATTCCTGAATAAATACATGGCCTGAATATACATTACATCCAAATGATAGTAAAATACAACTGTCTGAACATACATCTCAATAACCACATATACAATTTACAACATGGTCATCCCAACACACGTGGGAGACAATACATCAATGAATACATTACATCTGAAGTATAACATACATCTGGTACAAAGAATTACTGGACCATCAACATCCGCCAAAACCCTGCAATAAAAGATACATCTGCAACAAAAAGGGAACCCAACGGGGTGCGAAGCACATTCCACCCAACCACCCCCGTGCTGGGAGTAGACAAGGAAGGATCCCCAACCAAGCATGTCTAACAGTAACACAATTCTAACTCTAGACAGACAACTTAACATCAAAGACCACTTAGAAACTCAACAACGACAAAACCAAAAGGCACAACAACAAATCACTTTAGAACATAACAATAAAACACCTTTCCAAATTACAACTAGTCACACTCACAACATCAACGAAACTCAAGACATAATATCAAAGACTACTTCCAAAACTAACAACGATAAACCACCAAGAAATATAACACCAAAAACTACTTCCAGAGGACTTCCGCAAAACTACACAAATAGAATGTTAGACGAGAGTGTCATCACATGGTTTCACATGGATTATCTAGACAACCTATCACCAGGTGCCGCCTCCATCTCTACATGGATTCTCCAGACAACCAAGTTAAGGTGCCACCTCCATCTATGGTTCTCCTGACAGCCTATCTCAAGGCGCCGCTCCATAGGGTTACTCATGCGGAGTCGTTAACCCTTCGTGAAGACAAGACAATGACCTTGCCAACCACGGCCTTCTCGGTCCCCTTTAGTCTGTGATAGCACTAGCAAGCGGATGAGGCTTCACAATTATCTTGTTAATGTTTAATCCCCACCCATGGTTTATTACTTAGGTTATCACTGATTAATACAACTCTACGTGGGTTACCCTGACAGCCTCTTTGTGCGTCGGCCCCCACTAGAGCCACTCTCTCTAGACACTCAATCCCAAAATAACCAACACAAAAAGGGCTGCATCAACATGACATAATTGAACCAACACATGAATCCTCCGCAAGGCATAACCATCTCGCCATAACATATGAAACATAACCACAAACAGTACAATCCAAGAGCAAACTAAATCATAACTAGGGTCGAATCATAGACCAAACATCAAGTACGAGAGCACAATTCATATTAGAAAACCCCGCCTCTGGAAGTCCTAAACACAACTTAGAATCCTATAACTGAATAAGTTAACTCTAGGGTTTTCTACATGACCTAAACCCAAATTAAAGAAAATCAAATTAAATAAGATGGATAACTCGAGAGTACCCGATATATAAACAACACCACAAAACTGTCTACAATGAACAACAAGATTCATCCAGTAAATAAATCAACAACTTGAGAATATTCAACTCAAATCAAAACACTTCATTTATTCCTAATTTTCTCGATTACATTATCACATTGTAATATAAAAAACAATATAAAATTATCCACTCTCTCAACATATAAGGTCCATTTATATATATACAATTAAAACAAATATAAAAATTTATACTTATAAAATCTATCATGAAAATTATCTTAATTTCACACACACACATATATATATTTTAAATTATTAAAAATATATTAAAGATAAAATACTTTTATAAAAATCATTTTACCAAAAATATATTACAAAATTCATTAAATATCCTATTTTTAAAAAAATTATAATTATAAATAAATATAAATATATAAATATATATATATATATATATTTATTTATTTAAAATATAAATCAAATAAATAAAATAAAATAAAATAAATGAATTAAATAAAAACAATTAAAAAAAAAACAAACGAAATAAAACCATAAGGGGCCGAACCTCCACACAGGTGGAGGTACTACATACCTCCCCCTATGGGGAGGCCGCAGTCCCCACGGACTGCGCCAGCAGCCTCGGTTGCTGTGCGTAGCCGTGGTGTGTTGCGCCCTACCCAATACAGGGCCATGGGTGGTATGGCTTCGGTCGACCACCCACCCCTGTATTAATTTTTTTATATATATATATTTTTTTAACTTTTCTAAAATTTATTTTATTTCATAAATTTAATTAAAATTTTCAATGCATATTTCGAATTTCCAGAAAACGAATATAATTATTTTAATATATATTTATCCTATACAGTAGTTTAAGTACGAAATTCAGAATACATAAATTTTCACAAACAGAATTTATTCCAAGAAATTCACATGATCTGACAAACGTGTAGATTTTTCTTAAAAATAAATAATAGATAGAATATATAGTTCATATATTTTTGTTTTGTTTAATCTGTATCACTACATATATTTATAACAGTAGATATGTATATATATATATTTACACAAAAAACTTATAGAATAAATAATATGAACAATCAGATCTTCATATCAGATATAAAATAAATGGAGCAAATAACATAATTCCATAATAACAAAGATTTTTTTATTTCAAACAGTAAATTTCATTACTAAATTATATTAAAGAATTTTGAAAAGGGTCAATGAAAGTTTTCTACAGAAGATTCACGAGTTTTGATACAAACAAGTTTTCAAATCACAAAACTTCATTCAATCAATCTTCGAAAACCTAGCAACCAGATTTGTTACAGAACAAGGAAATATTAATAACTTAAAAGGAGAATACCTGGAGTCCTTTGTCTGAAGAAGAATCCCTTATGTAACCTCCTTTTCGAATTCCTCCTGCAGTTCCTTCTTGATCGCCTCCTGCAGCTCTCTTTTCGAATCTATCTATCTTCAAAACAATTATTTTCCCCGAAGTTTTCAACAAAAAATATTTTTTTTTCTTTTTATTTTTCTTTTCTAGATCCAAAACAACAGAGCAGAACTCTGTCTGTGAATGATCTCCTCATAAAAATAATAAATCAAAAATAAAGATCAATAAATCTTTTCTGCTTTCTTTTCTCAAAAAGCCTCTCTCTTATTGGTCCTTTTTCCAACTTTTAAAAGCACACTTATCTACAATTTTAATAATTTATTTAATCAAGATATTATCTCCACATGATTTTCTAATTTAATATTAATAAAAAGATAATATTTAATTATCCTTATCAGTATTCATTTAATTTAATTATTATCAACAATATTAATTTTAAAATAATTATTTACTCTTTTAATAAATTAAATCACTTTTTTTTAATTTACTATATATTTATATTTAACATTCTACTAACTCACAATTAAATCAAAACAACTAGACAACTTTAATCAATTATCTTATAAAATAAGGTTAATTAAATAAACATGAACCATAAATAAAATGAATACTTCAACAATCAAACTACACAATCAACGAGAACAAAAACTTCAGTCATGACACAACAACGTACAACAGGACGACGGACTTGGGATGGGGACACTTCCAAACCTACTCCCTTTTTCAACATTTTTACCCGTTGGGTTAATTTATTGCTCGCCCTGTCCTACCGAAGCAGGTGGAATCAAGACTTATTCCTGCAATCCTGCATCCAAATAAACGTCAAGTAGCACACGTATATATATAACCAAACATCCTATCGTGAGACGAAATTGCAGTATAGCAGGGCACTCATGAATGAGTGATGCTACACTGTCCTCTCACCTAATCTATTCTAACAATTACAATATCAATGACGAACTAACATGTCTAACCAAATTGATCATAACATGATTATTTAGTTACTGCATCATAACTAATTATTAAACCATTGCATTATAAAATAATATTGAATTCAAATAACATGATCACCGTAGAATCATCACATCGACATATAAAACATTAATGAAAAAACTATTTGAATAAACAATAATCCAATCAACACACAGAGTATCATAAATCATACTAATAATGTCAATTGTAGCAAACAACTAAACTACGCATCCGCACACACCAAATCGATGAATCAATCACCATCACAATTCAGTATCACACTAACATATAAAAGCAACCAATAGTAGTAAATAGTATCAGAAACATGGGGGTATTACAATCTTTAATTACTATTTATTTGATGACATATTATGGAAATGTATGTTGTTAAATTATTTAATATGATGGATTAAAATGAACTCTTGATTATTAGTTAAATTATGGCTAATGAAATTATTTGTAATGCCCCGTCATAATAACCTAAGGAATGTTGCAATTGTGTATAAAGGTGAAATAATTTTTTTTTTAAAAGTATAATTATTAAGTTAATTAGTTGCATACATTCGTTAAGTTACGCGACGTTACACTACTTTGAGTTTCCATAGACGACTTTAGTATTTCGTATTGCACATATTAATTAATAACATAAACATTAAAGATAAACATTGCATTTCATTTGAAAACTCCATTCAAGATTACATATAGCACTAACATGTTTCATACATTGCATTTGATAAAATATACAGTACTCATCCATCTGATGAGGTAGTTCAAATAATAGTTACAAGTTACATTTACAATAATCACCTCATAAACAATTGAGGGATTTTTTTTAAAATACAAGATTTACAAATTTACAATGATAAAGTACACATTAGTTTCCAAGTGTGAGCTCTCCATCCATGAAGCTCTCGATGCCATGATCAAACTAGGGACCCAACGGAGTAAGGTGCATGTTCCACCCAGCCATGTGGTACCCGTAAGTCCACCCCCCGTGCTAGGAGATAGTAATAAAGTTACCAAGACATGATCTACTAACCCTAGACACTAGTACATAACAAACTATTGGTTACATTGCTTCCAGATTTAGGACAATTGAATGTGCTACATACACAAGGTTAACTGTTATTTTAGGTGGAGTGTCATCACAATATTGCAAAGGTTACCCTGGTGTTTCTTCCTAGGTTCCGGCCCCCAACAAGGGTTACCCTGGTAACCTCTTACGAAACCCGGCCCCTATTGCATACTATTGCGGAATCGAATGTCTTTTGAAGAATCAAGACATCGAATTGCCATTCCAGGCCTTCCCATTTTATACTCAAGACTGAACTAGCTCAAGAGTCATAAGCGAGGCATAAACATCTTGTTAAGAGTTTTAAATCTAACTACTATGTTATTTAGTTATCACTGACTTACTAACTCTTTGTAAGTTACCCTGACACCACTTTGTGTGTCGGCCCTTACAAAAAGCCACTCCCCTAAACATAACAAAGGAATCTAAGTTTTCTAACTAGGATAGACAAAGTGCACAAAGAGATCAACACATAATACCAGAAATACCACAATGAATATCACAATTCCGTTCACAAAAATCCAGTGCACTACCCTAGTTTGTTCATACATATGAAACCATAGTAACATTTTATTTCCCATGAAAAGATTACAACTGGAAGACTTAATAACACATAAAAATCCCCATTTGCCCAACAAAAGAAAACACGATTTTAAAATAGCAAATCAGGAATTACAAATGTCTAATTTTTGGATTTACTAAATCCAATTGCATCAGTTTATAATCAACATGAATATAAATCAATTTAATAAAAGATCTATTTTGAAAACAATGAAAGTAATTGTTTCATTTAATCTACTCTTCTAATTTTCTCAAATACACATAAGAGCATTTTCTATATTTTCTCAATTTTAAATTTCTCATAAAATTTTTAAATAAAATATCAAAATTATTTTTCTGATTTAATAAATCATAAATTTTACAAATATCTATATACAACATTTATACACATATGTTTATATATAAATATTAGTATAAAAATATTATATTTATTCCAACAAACATATATATATATTCATATTCATACATATATATATATATATAAATATAAATATAATATATATATAAACATGACCATAAAATAAAAATCGAATTACAAACTTTACTCACTAATTTAACTTTTAATTCCTTAAATGAAATTTGAATGAATGTTTTAAAAAAAAATACTTTTGAGCCGCAGCCCGTCCGTGGCCTCCCTGTGGGAGGACGCGGCCATGCAAGGGCTGTGCCCAACAGTCGCCGGCTGTTGTGCGCAGCCATGGTGGCTGTGCCCACCATAGTAGGGGATGGGGAGGGTTTCGGCCCTCCCCTATCACTGTTAATTTAAAAAAAATTAAATTAAATAAAATTTCGCCCGTACGGTGAGTTGCGAACTTCAAAAAAATTTTGCATAAATTTATTTAATTCGCCTGTACGGCGATAATCAGAAACAAATAAAAATTTTTCAATCCAATTTATATATGCAACACATATGAAATATATGTATATATATATATGTATATATATATATATAAATTTCACAGGGATTCATTATAGAAATATACAGAAAAAAATTTCAGGGTTGCAGTAGGGAAATCGGGGAAACTGTAGAATTTTAATTAGGGTTTTCAAAGAAACACACACATAAATTTCCATTTAAATCCCAAATCATTCCTGTAGATTCAATTTCCTTTTCAACAAGTAATTTCCCTCATAGAAATTTTAAATAATTTCTACAGATAATATAATACAGAGGTTTTTTGAACCATCAAATTTTCACAAATCAAGTTACAGAGAACAATTTCTTTTACGGGAAATACAGGAATTTAAAATTAAACTTGTTTCTTTTCACAAACAATAACTTCAAGAAACTAACAAAATTTATTCACAAAAAGAACATAAAACATTCACAAGGAAAGTACATGCTTTCTCTCGCTTCAGAAAATTGACTAGTGAAGAACTTTGCCTGAAGCTTCCACAAATCTTTGCCGAGATACAAACCCCAAATAGCAACCAGAATTAAAATACCAAGAAATCTTCCACAAAAATACTGTATTTCCAAAATGGCCCAAACAAAGAAATTTTTGCAAAGCTCAGATATTTTTCCTGTGAGGAAATTGAATAACCTCTGTGTTTTTCCCCAAATCCAAAATACCCTCCGTAAACAAATTTCCTCAACCATAATCAATAAATGGAACTTGCACACATGTCGAGAAAATGCAAAAATATCTCAACCACTTCTCGGATAACTTTTCTTTTCAAATTGCATGCATTTTAATTAATTTATTTAAATTTAAAACCAATATTCAAATAGCATACATTTATTTTTATTTAATTTTCTAATTTTCAAATACAAATTTAATTTACAATTCAATATGCCATTTCCACAAATAATATTTAATTTAAATAAATCTATTCACATTTAAAACAATTTTAAACAATATTAATTTAATTAACTAATTTATTTAATTAAATAAATTTAACCTTTTAAGATCAAGTTATTTAACTAAACAAACTAATTAATTACTTAATAAAATAATAAAAACTTTATTTCTTTATCATTTAACAATTAATTTAAATAACAATAAATTAAAACATAATAAACTAACATTAAAATTAACCAAATTTACCTTTCAAACAATTTATCCAAACAGAAAGTAACAAGACAATCTATGACCAAGAACTCAAAACTGATAATGTACAGTGACCAGGTTATAGACTAGACTAGGATGAACCAAACTACTACCTCCCAATCAACATTTCCGTTGAGTCTTGACACGCTCAAACCTGAGTACCCAGGTG
The DNA here is from genome assembly GCA_007258455.2 of Sequoia sempervirens. Classification (NCBI taxonomy): domain Eukaryota; kingdom Viridiplantae; phylum Streptophyta; class Pinopsida; order Cupressales; family Cupressaceae; genus Sequoia; species Sequoia sempervirens. The sequence goes on from VDFB02101050.1 coordinate 62,461, forward strand.
GAGTCAGTGTCATGTACCTGCAATTCCTGCAACCAAGCAATAACATGCATATATATATAAACCATTGTACAGGCACACCGTGCAGAGAAAATCACGGATATCATAGGGCACTCGCAAGCGAGTGATGCAATTTTGTTCTCCACACCAATACACATCACATCAGACTGACGAAATAAATAACTGTTAGTCCATCAAAACATATACATAACAATAATCATCTGAAAATAAACATCTACGCTATCTCAAAGCATACCAGAAATCAAATATCGCAATATAATGTATCATCATGTCATAGAGTAAATCCACTATCGCTCAAAACTAGCGATCAAAATATCCAAACAAAGTATCAACGTCTAACAGTGTGAAAACATATAAGTAGAAAACATAAGCATAAATGGAGGGGTACTTCATCCTCCCCCCCTAGGATCAGGCTTGCTCCTGAAAGCCTGTGAACAGATAGGGATAAAGTTCCCTCATACGTGTCGCATCCTCCCAGGTAGCTGAAGCCTCATGGCTAGGATCCCATTGGACCCTCACCTAATGAACGTCTCGACCCTTGAGACCGAGCGTCTGGCGCTGTAGAATGGCCACGGGCTCCAAAGCCAACTGCCCGTCCTCTACTTGTAACGCATTCCAATCAAGTACATGAGATATGTCGAGATGATATGGTCTAAGAACTGATACATGAAAAACATCATGAATACGAGACAAACTGGGTGGTAAGGCGAGTCAATACGCCACGGGACCAATTCTCTCTAAAATCCTGAATGGCCCAACGAAACGAGGCACAAGCTTAGAGCCTTTTCCATAACAGATTGGACTCTTTCGCGGTCGCACTCGAAGAAATACTCTATCACCAACAGCAAACTGTCGGTCTATCCTATGCGCATCTACATATTTCTTTTGCCTATCCTGAGCTGCTATCAAATGTTCTCTAATACGGTCAACCTGTTGCTCCATGTCATGAAGCATCTCAGGTCCAAGTAACACTCTATCCTCTAGTCGATCCCAACTTAGTGGAGTTCGACAAGGATGACCGTATAATGCCTGAAATGGTGGCATACCTATGGAACTCTAATATCCATTATTGTAAGCAAATTCTACTAAATACAAATAATCCTCCCAACGTGATTGTTGGTCCATTACGTACATCCTAAGAATATCCTCTAATATTTGGTTAACTCTCTTAGTTTTTCCATCAGTTTGAGGATGATACGTTGAACTAAAGTTCAACTGTGTACCTAGAGCATGTTGTAATGAAGTCCATAGGGCTGAGGTAAATACAGGATCTCTATCAGAAATAATCCTATGAGGAATCCCATGCGATCTAACTATGTCCTCCATAAATATCCTAGCTACGGATGAAGCATTATATGATGATCATACTGGTGAAAAGTGAGCTACTTTAGTCAAACGGTCAACAATTACCATAATGGCATCATGTCGACGTGATGACGTAGGTAACCCTACAATAAATTCAATGGAAATAATATCCCATTTCCATTCGGGAATGAGATGTGGCTGCAATAATCCAGGAGGATGTTGATGCTCAGCTTTAACTCGCTGGCATTCAAGACATCTTGATACATAATCAGCAATATCACATTTCATACCAGGCCAGAAATACAATTTCCGAAGATCGGCATGCATTTTCTTAACTCCTGGATGAGCTGAATACGGAGCTCGATGAGCTTCAGTCATGATTAATGTACGAAGACCCTCAAAATGGGGTACATAAATACAACCTAAATGTCGTAATATACCATCTGACTCTAGCACATACCCTGCAAATCGACCTTCTAATGGTCTACCAGATTCAATTTCCGACCTTACCTCCCGATATAATCTATCAGTAGGAAGTGTTGCTACTATTTGACCTCTCAAATCTACTTCAAGAGTAGTAGCAGAGATCTCATGTCAATGACGACTAAGAGCATCAGCCACTACGTTCTCTTTTCCTTGAACATATTTCACTTCAAAATCGTACTCACACAAGAACTCCATCCACTGTCTCTACCTAGCATTCAAGTTAGGTTGCATGAAAATGTATTGTAGACTACGGTGATCTGTATGAAGTTCAAAACGATGACCTATTAAGAAATGCCTCCATCGAACTAATGCATGTACTACCGCAGCTAGTTCTAGGTCATGAGTGGGATAGTTTAATTCGTGATCTTTGAGTTTGCGAGACTCATATGCAATCACACGCCCATCTTGCATCAGAACTGCTCCCAAACCCTCTAAGGAAGCATCCATACACACTACGAAATCCTTAGTAGGATCAGGAACAATCAGTATAGGCGCATTAGTCAACTTTTCTTTAAGTGTCTGAAAAGCTAACTGACACTGCTCTGTCCAAGAAAATTTCTTCCCTTTCCTATGAAGAGAAGTAATAGGATGACCGATTCTAGAAAATCCCTCTACAAATCGCCTATAGTAACCGGCTAAACCCATAAAACTACGAACTTCACCTACATTAGTAGGTGCGGGCCAATCTACAATAGCTTGAATCTTTGAAGGATCCACAACAATACCTTTACCAGATATCACATGTCCAAGATATTTTATCTCAGTTTGAAAGAAATCACACTTCTTCAGGTTTGCATACAATTGATTTTCCCTTAAACATTGCAATACCTGTCTCAAGTGTTCTTCATGTTCCTTCATGTTTCTCAAATAAACTAAAATATCATCGAGAAATACCAGGACAAAGCGATCAAGGTATGTATGAAAAACACCATTCATTAGACTCATGAATACTGATGGTGCATTTGTTAACCCAAATGGTACTACTATGAATTCGTAGTGCCCATAACGAGTACGAAAAGCAGTTTTATGAATGTCTGCTTCGGCTATACGCAATTGATGATAACTAGATTTCAAATCGATTTTAGAAAACACATTAGCTCCCTTAATTTGATCGAAAAGATCATCGATTCTAGGCAAAGGATAACGATTCTTAATCGTAACCTTGTTCAATTGACGATAGTCAATGCACAACCTAAGAGATCCGTCCTTCTTCTTTACGAAGATGACAGGTGCTCCCCAAGGGGAAACACTAGGACGAATGAAACCCTTTTCTAATAAGTCCTCTAACTGGATACGAAGTTCCTCTAACTCTTGAGTCGTCATTCTATAAGGAGCTCTGGATATAGGTTCAGCTCCAGGAACTAGGTCAACTCTAAAGTCAATATCCCTCTTCGGTGGCATTCCAGGTATGTCATCGGGAAACACGTCATCAAATTCCCTAAGAATAGGATGATCATCAAGAGATACCTCTTGACTCTCACCTTCTTCCAAATCAGTAACTATTGTTGCAAACAGTTGACATCTCTGTCGAAGACATCTCTTTAATTGCATAGCAGATATCATCTACAAAGAGATAGGTCTTTGAATACCTTTAATTTCCACTTTCGCACCTAGATCATTAATGCAACTAGTTGTCTTAAGTCGACAGTCAATTACAACATGATAAGATGTTAACCAATCCATACCTAAAACTATATCATACGATCCTAAGGGTGTAACATATAAATCTACTAAGGTGGTTAACGTACCAATTTTAAGTTCACAATTATGTACTAAGTTTTCTACTGCTACTTTCACCCCAGAGGTGAATTCAACCTGCCACTTACCACCTTGCTTTACCGCCTCAAGACCACAACGGTCAATGATGGTCAGTGAAATAAAGGAGTCGGTAGCTCTGGAATCAAAAAGAATGGAAACACTAACACCATGTAACTTACCTGAAGTCTCGACCACTATGTTCTAGTGATCAGCTTGGCGGTCATTAACCGTAGCATATACTATATGTGATCATCCTGCATCACCCACTATAGGCTCTGAAATTGTAGGTCGAGGCCCAAAACCAGTAGAACCTCTCATTGGACACTGCCTAGCTATGTGTCCCTACTGCCCACATGAGTAACAACCTGTGCCTGTGCCTCTACCGAATCCTCTGCCACCCGAAGGCGCATTAGATTGCTGGAAACTACCCCTACTGACAGTAGACTGGGCAATCTGCGCAGGCTGATCCTGCCTATTGCACTTGTTGCGCCACCAGTTGCGACCCTTTCCTGTTTGAGGACTATTACCTTGTTGTGGTTGTGGATTATTGTTCTTTTGAGGTGTTCGTTGTTGTTGTTACTGCCCACCCTTTGTGGGTGTCTGTTGGTTCCTAGAGGAACCACCTGTCTGTGCCTGTCCACCCCGTGGACTAAAACCTACTACAGGAGCACTGCCAATCTGTACCCCTGTGTGTCCTCCTAAAGCCATAACAAGGTTCTCCTCCACTATGCGAGCCTTCTCCACCACAACTTCCATAGTCTTTGGCTCAAAGACTCGGACACCACCACTGATGCGGGCATTCAAACTGTAACACCCCTCCGTTTTGGATATTTGGATCGACAGTGTTTTCTTGGTAATGCTTTGTCATGCTTATGATGTGACTGTGGAACTTGGTGATCATTTGATCATGAACTGATTAGTGATGCATATGTTATATTATAATTTTATGATTGTGTCTGAATATGCTTTAACTTTGGAATTTGATTACTTGTGATCATGATTGTTAAACGATGTGAAAGTTATATTTTGGATGTGATATTTTATTCTGATGTTATCTTTATGGCGTGTTTTGGATTAACATAGAAGATATTTGATTTAATGATGTTTATGCTATTGATCATATCATTGATGTTAGATGCACCAGTTAGTGATACTGTATTGGTGAAGGGGACGGGATTGTATCACTCGCTTGCGAGCGCCCTACAATTCTGAGATTTCCTCTTCACGGTGTGTTTGATCATATTATGTATATATTGCACGTTCGACATGCTCTTTGTTGCAGGTTGACAGGTACATGACATCGACTCCACCTGGTTTCACAGGTCTGAGCGTGTCCATTTACCAACGGTAACCGATTGGGAGATAGTAGCTAGGTTTTCCGTCCCAAGTCTATCGTCCTGTTGTAAGTTGTGGTGTCATGATTGAAGTGTTGTCCTTGTCATTGTGCAGTTTGATTGTTATGTATGTATTTAATTTATGGTTAGTGCTTAATTAATTAACCTTATTTTATAAAATTATTAATTAATATTGCATTGTTACTTGATTTAATTGTGAGTTAGTTAAAAGTTGAATTTAAATATATTGTAAATTAAAAAGTGATTTAATTAATTGAAAATGTAAATAATTATTTAAAATTAATATTGATGAAGATAATTAAATATTATCTTTTTATTAATATTAATTTAGCAAATCTTGTGTAGATAATATCTTGATTAAATAAATTATTTTAATTAAAATTGTAGATAAGTGTGCTTTTAAAAGCTGGAAAAAGGACCAATAAGGAAGGAGGATTTTTGAGAAAAGAAAGCGGAAAAAAGCTTTATTGATTTTAATTATTGTTTATTATTATGGAGAGAAAATTTGTTTTTGGGGCAGAGACAGAAGAATTTCTCTGTTGTTTTGTTTTGAGAATCTGGAAATAAAAAGAAAAGAAAATAGCTTTGGTTGTGCTTGGAGGTAAAATAATTGTTTTGGAAGAAAGATAGATTTGAAGAATGAGCTGCAGGAGGAAATCGAGACGAGAGGAGGCTACATAAGGGATTCTTCAACAAACGTGGGACTCCAGGTTTTCTTCTGTTATTATTATTATTTTATTGTTTTTTTTTATAAACAAAATTTGGCTTACTGTGCTTTAAGAAATTTCATTGAAAGAAATTTCGTGATTTGGAAACTTGTCTGTATTAAAACCCTTGTGTCTTCTGTTGAAAACATTAGTAAATTTTTTTGAAAATCTTTAACTTAGTAGTGAAAATTATTGTTTTTGAAATAAAAATAGCTTTACATTGAAGGTTGAACTTGCATGTTAGATCTGTATTGGTTTATTGAAAATCTGTTATATTATTGTTGTTCTGAACTTCTGGTTAAATATATATTTATACAGAATTAAATATACATACATAGTATTATTTTGTCTGAACCATTAGAATGATTATACCTTTATATTATAGTGTTGATATTTGAGAATATTGAATAAACTATATTTAATAAATTTTATATTCTTGCATGTTCTTCTGTAATTTCCTTTTATGCGAATTAAAATTAAATAAATAAATAAATGTTCTTTTAAAAATATTTGGGTGAATTATATTTTTGGAGTTCGTGTTTTGGTTAAGTACGAATTTTATATTATACCAAAACAAAATTATTATTATTATTCTAAAAACACGTTTATTTATTCGTTAAATTTTCGTGCCTATGTGTTTGGATGGAAGTATGGATTTTAAAATGAATTTAAATTAATATAAAACAAAATATAAATTAATATTATATTTTATTGTGTTTTATTGTGGGGTGGGAGGTCGGCCAGGCCATACCCCACGGACCCCGGGGCTTGCTGTACGCAGCCTTCACTGGCTGCGCACAGCAGTCGAGACTGTTGGGCGCAGTCCGGTGGGGACTGCGTACAACAGTTCCCTCACTGCCGCAACAGGGATGCCGTGCTTTCTTCAAAGCATGTTTTGGTTTTTTTTAATTCTAAATTTTGTTTGGTATGATTTGTTTATATTTGTTAAAGTTTATATTAAAATTATATCTATATTTATTAATGTTTTTATTAATTTTAAATTCATTTTTAAATTTAAGTGTGATTCAATTTATTTTTATATTTATATATATATATTAATATATATATATATATTATATATTATTTAATATATATTCATTATATATTATTTAATATATATATATATATTTATTGAATTTTAATTTGACTTTTATTTTTATATTATTCGAGTATGATTTAGTTCGAATTTGTTTTAAAAAAAAAAGGTTTATAATTTAATTTATTTTGGTAAAATGATTTTTATTAAAATGCTTTATTCTTAATATATTTTTAATAATTTAAAATATATGCCTGTGTGTGGAATTAAGCTTATTTTCATAATGGATTTTATAAGTATAAATTTTTATATTTGATTTTACTTGATTAATTATTCTATGATTGAAATATGGATTAAGTAATTTAATTTAAATGTTTAATTATTAAAATATCTTGATTTTGAATATAATTGTGAAACGTAGAGATAACAAATGATTTATGCCAATTAGATGACTTATTTATTAAAAGTTTGATTTATTTATAATTTGATTTGATTATTACGGATAATTGAGACAAATGAAATTTAAGGGATAGATTTAAATAAAGACTATCTTAAGATGATTTTGTTACGTAATAGAAGCAAAAGTGGATTTTATATTCATAGGATTTATTTAGAATGTTGAATTTCTATAGTTCAAATGATTTATTTTAAAATAGTAGATTTTGAATGATCAAGTGTTTTCATTTTCTAAGGTTGATTTTTATTAATATATGTAATTTGAAAAATGAAATATATTATTGTTTTAAACTCATTAAAGTTGTCAACATGCCTTGATTCACTATTGAGTTTGTGCAAATAATGTTAATTGTTTACTTAATTTCTTGTGTGATGTAATTGTCTGACTGGGTTTAGGAAACCCTAACATTAGATAATGAGTTGCCTGGAATGCTTTTCTATCATGTTTCTTTCATTCTCCATGTCGGGCAAAATAGGGTTAAGGGTCTATGTAAGTCTTCCAGAGAAGTTCTCTAGAGTGGGATGTTTTGTGTAGAGGGGGATATTTTGTGTAGAGGTTCAATTTTTGAATCGCCTTGGGAATGGTTTAGAGTTGTACTATTATGTTGTACCCGATTTCCACGAACGGGGATTTGTGCCTCCTGGAAAATAGGAGAGGGTAATGAGATTTGTACCTCCGTTGGAAGGAGTGTGTTTTCGTATTTGTGTTCCTCTAGTGTTCGGAGTGAGTTTCCTTGTTTTGTTTCCTCCTTGAATTGGAGAGGTTATGTTGTCTAGTTATCTATTGTGGTATTGTACCTTGTGTGTTGTCGATAGGAGAGTGGCTCTTTGTGGGGGTCCAGCACACAAAGGGGCGCCAGGGTAACTCACCTGGAGTTTAACTAAGTGATAATCTAAAAGAATTAATGGGGATCTTTCACACTAGTAAAGATAAAGAATGTCTTTCTCGTGAAGCAAGTGAATGATAAGGCTCGAGATGAGATGGGATGTATAGTTTTGCGTGAGGGTCCGGCGGCTGGTAGAGGCAAGCCAGGGTAACCCAGGATGGGGGTCCGGTAGCCTAGGAAGGTTGAGCCAGGGTAACTCATAGCAATTTATGCATGACACTCTTCCTATGTCGACAGTCAGTCAGTTATTGTGCAATGTACATGATCATTGTTCTCTGGAAGCATTGTAACCTCGTGTTAAGTGATATTGTGTCCGTAGTTGTTAAGTGACTTTGTGATTGTAGTTGTTAAGTGATATTGGGATTGTTGTTGTTTCAGTTCAGTTATGTTTTAGCCTGTGTCTAGTGGTAGATGGTCTTGTGTAGGAATTCCTTGTTACTATCTCCTAGCACGGAGGGAGTGGGACCTTTTGGATTCCACGTGGTCGGGTGGTGTGCACCTTAATCCATTGGTTCTTCTTCTTGTTCCTGTGGTCAAGATTTCCAGATGGAGAGCTCACGGGAATTAGTTTCTTCTCATGCCTTGTTCTTTCAGTACTTATTGTATTTTATTACCCCTCATTTGTTATCGAGGCAGAATTTGTAATATGCTATCATATTTGTTGGATCTACCTCATTTGGGAAATGAGTATTGTAATCTTAATTGTAAACATGTTGTAAGCTATATTGTTTGAAATCATGTGGCACTTCATATTCTTGGATGTAAATTTATTATGAATGGAATGTATGTGAACTTTAATTGTTAAGTATTATATGATATGGTTTTAATTCATGTTCCGCATTTGGTTTCAGTAACACAGTCTCGTAGCCTTAGGGAAATGGTTGGCAATGGTTAAGTGAACTTGTATGTTAATTGTTCTTGTTTAAAAAAAAAAAATTAGTTCATTTGTTTAGTAAATTGCAACTTTCCCTAGGGTTGCGTGGTGGGGTGTTACACAAACCCCTGATAAAGTGTTGTACTAGCATAGGCTCATCATCGCCAATACTAGCATACTACTTGAGTTCATAGAACCTATGTTCATATTGCTCTACAGAAAGAGCCAACTGACGTAGATCATGGAACTCGTCAACCCGTCGCTGCCTCCAGTGTTCCGATAGGAACCGTGCTCTAAACCTCTCGAGAAACATCTCCCAAGACACTGACCCAATATCCAAATGGAGCTTCCGCTCCTCTAGGCACCACCTAGTAGAGGTGAATCCTCTCAAATGCATAATAGTGCATCTCGCACGGGTATTACTATCGTATGGGTGCATGGCGAAGCATCTACCCAAATCCAGTAGCTAGGTCTCTTCCTCTAAGCCACCTCCTACACCATAAAAGGTAGGAGGGTGTACCCTCAATAAATCCCTCATGTGTCCTGCAGTAATAGCATCCTGGTGTACTGAGTCATCTACTCTCCTAGGAGAACTATCTCTCTCTGACAACCTCTTGCTCATCTTCCTATCTAGGTCCAAGATGAGCTAGGACCTCCTCTAAAAAAGGACGTATCTAAGAACCCTCTACTCCTGACTGTACAGGATTTTGTCCCTCATTCCTCTGATCCATCTGTTCTGCCTGATCACTATGATGAGGGCTCAGAGGGGGAGTAACCTGAGGGATTGGCCCTCGGCCTCCACCTCGACCTCTACCACGACCTCTTCCACCTCACCTAGGCATGTTCCTACACATAACAATAACGAGTCTTAGATACTATTCAACCAAGGCTAACAGTTTGTGACACTACATACTAGGTCAACCTAATGGGCTCGCGATTACCCAGAGCGTCCAGTGTATGTAACCTTGGCTCTGATACCAATCTGTAATGCCCTATCATAATAACCTAAGGAATGTTGCAATTATGTATAAAGGTGAAATAATTTTTTTTTTCAAAGTATAATTATTAAGTTAATTAGTTGCATACATTCGTTAAGTTACGCGATGTTACACTACTTTGAGTTCCATAGACGACTTTAGTATTTCGTATTGCACATATTAATTAATAACATAAACATTAAAGATAAACATTGCATTTCATTTGAAAACTCCATTCAAGATTACATATAGCACTAACATGTTTCATACATTGCATTTGATAAAATATACAGTACTCATCCATCTGATGAGGTAGTTCAAATAATAGTTACAAGTTACATTTACAATAATCACCTCATAAACAATTGAGGGATTTTTTTAAAATACAAGATTTACAAATTTACAATGATAAAGTACACATTAGTTTCCAAGTGTGAGCTCTCCATCCATGAAGCTCCTGATGCCATGATCAAACTGGGGACCCAACGGAGTAAGGTGCACGTTCCACCCAACCATGTGGTACCCGTAGGTCCACCTCCCATGCTAGGAGATAGTAATAAGGTTACCAAGACATAATCTACTAACCCTAGACACTAGTACATAACAAACTATTGGTTACATTGCTTCCAGATTTAGGACAATTGAATGTGCTACATACACAAGGTTAACTATTATTTTAGGTGGAGTGTCATCACAATATTGCAAAGGTTACCCTGGTGTTTCTTCCTAGGTTCCGGCCCCCAACAAGGGTTACCCTAGTAACCTCTTACGAAACCCGGCCCCTATTGCATACTATTGCAGAATCGAATGTCTTTTGAAGAATCAAGACATTGAATTGCCATTCCAGGCCTTCCCGTTTTATACTCAAGACTGAACTAGCTCAAGAGTCATAAGCGAGGCATAAACATCTTGTTAAGAGTTTTAAATCTAACTATTGTGTTATTTAGTTATCACTGACTTACTAACTCTTTGTAAGTTACCCTGACACCACTTTGTGTGTCGGCCCTTACAAAAAGCCACTCCCCTAAATATAACAAAGGAATCTAAGTTTTCTAACTAGGATAGACAAAGTGCACAAAGAGATCAACACATAATACCAAAAATACAACAATGAATATCACAATTTCCTTCACAAAAATCCAGTGCACTACACTAGTTTGTTCATACATATGAAACCATAGTAACATTTTATTTCCCATGAAAAGATTACAACTGGAAGACTTAATAACACATAAAAATCCCCATTTTCCCAACAAAAGAAAACACGATTTTAAAATAGCAAATCAGGAATTACAAATGTCTAATTTTCTGATTTACTAAATCCAATTGCATCAGTTTATAATCAACATGAATATAAATCAATTTAATAAAAGATCTATTTTGAAAACAATGAAAGTAATTGTTTCATTTAATCTACTCTTCTAATTTTCTCAAATACACATAAGAGCATTTTCTATATTTTCTCAATTTTAAATTTCTCATAAAATTTTTAAATAAAATATCAAAATTATTTTTCTGATTTAATAAATCATAAATTTTACAAATATCTATATACAACATTTATACACATATGTTTATATATAAATATTAGTATAAAAATATTATATTTATTCCAACAAACATATATATATATTCATATTCATACATATATATAAACATATATAAATATAATATATATATAAACATGACCATAAAATAAAAATTGAATTACAAACTTTACTCACTAATTTAACTTTTAATTCCTTAAATGAAATTCGAATGAAAGTTTAAAAAAAAAATACTTTTGAGCCGCAGCCCGTCCGCGGCCTCCCTGTGGGATAATGCAGCCATGCGAGGGCTGCGCCCAGCAGCCGCCGGCTGCTGTGCGCAGCCATGGTAGCTGCACCCACCATAGTAGGGGATGGGGAGGGTTTCGGCCCTCCCCTATCACTATTAAATTTTAAAAAAAAAAATTCAATAAAATTTCGCCCATACGGCGAGTTGCGAACTTCGGATTTTTTTTGCATAAATTTATTTAATTCGCTTGTACGGCGATAATCAGAAACAAATAAAAATTTTACAATCCAATTTATATATGCAACACATATGAAATATATGTATACATATATATATATATATTTAAAATATATATATGTATATATATATAAATTTCACAGGGATTCATTATAGAAATATATAGAAAATTTCTTCAGGGTTGCAGTAGGGAAATCGGGGAAACTGTAGAATTTTAATTGGGGTTTTCAAAGAAACACGCACAGAAATTTCCATTTAAATCCCAAATCATTCCTGTAGATTCAATTTCCTTTTCAACAAGTAATTTCCCTCACAGAAATTTTAAATAATTTCTACAGATAATATAATACAGAGGTTTTTTGAACCATCAAATTTTCACAAATCAAGTTACAGAGAACAATTTCTTTTACGAGAAATACAGGAATTTAAAATTAAACTTGTTTCTTTTCACAAACAATAACTTCAAGAAACTAACAAAATTTATTCACAAAAAGAACATAAAACATTCACAAGGAAAGTACATGCTTTCCCTCACTTCAGAAAATTGACTGGTGAAGAACTTTGCCTGAAGCTTCCACAGATCTTTGCCGAGATACAAACCCCAAATAGCAACCAGAATTACAATACCAAGAAATCTTCCACAAAAATACAGTATTTTCAAAATGGCCCAAACAAAGAATTTTTTGCAAAGCTCAAATATTTTTCTTGTGAGGAAATTGAATAACCTCTGTGTTTTTCCCCAGATCCAAAATACCCTCCGTAAACAAATTTCCTCAACCATAATCAATAAATGGAACTTGCACACATGTCAAGAAAATGCAAAAATATCTCAACCACTTCTCGGATAACTTTTCTTTTCAAATTGCATGCATTTTAATTAATTTATTTAAATTTAAAACCAATATTCAAATAGCATGCATTTATTTTTATTTAATTTTCAAATTTTCAAATACAAATTTAATTTACAATTCAATATGCCATTTCCACAAATAATATTTAATTTAAATAAATCTATTCACATTTAAAACAATTTTAAACAATATTAATTTAATTAACTAATTTATTTAATTAAATAAATTTAATCTTTTAAGATCAAATTATTTAACTAAACAAACTAATTAATTACTTAATAAAATAATAAAAACTTTATTTCTTTATCATTTAACAATTAATTTAAATAACAATAAATTAAAACATAATAAACTAACATTAAAATTAACCAAATTTACCTTTCAAACAATTTATCCAAACAAAAAGTAACAAGACAATCTATGACCAAGAACTCAAAACTGACAATGTACAGTGACCAGGTTATAGACTAGACTAGGATGAACCAAACTACTACCTTCCAATCAACATTTTCATTGAGTCTTGACATGCTCAAACCTGAGTACCCAGGTGGAGTCGGTGTCATGTACCTGCAATTCCTGCAACCAAGCAATAACATGCATATATATATAAACCATTGTACAGGCACACTGTGCAGAGAAAATCACGGATATCACAGGGCACTCACAAGCGAGTGATGCGATTCCTTTCTCCACACCAATACACATCACATCAGACTGACAAAATAAATAACTGTTAGTCCATCAAAACATATACATAACAATAATCATCTGAAAATAAACATCTACGCTATCTCAAAGCATACCAAAAATCAAATATCGCAATATAATGTATCATCATGTCACAGAGTAAATCCACTATCGCTCAAAACCAATGATCAAAATATCCAAACAAAGTATCATAGTCTAACAGTGTGAAAACATATAAGCAGAAAACATAAGCATAAATGGAGGGGTACTACATTATTCTAGTTCTTAGTAATAGATGTGTTAGTAGCGTAGTCACAGAACCTTAGAGGAATTAGGATGAGATTGTATGTTAGGTTATATTATGAAAGATCATTGTTTTTTCTCTTTTAAAAAAAAATTGTTCCATTATTGTAGCTTAGATGTGTTGTCCTCTAGGATTCCTTGGTGGGGCATGACAAAATCAAAACCTCACTGGTTACATTCAATGTCTCACTGACAACTGCCTCACTAGCAAAGCAAAACCTCACTAGTTACAACCTCACTGGCAAGTCAAAACATATAAATGATGTGCCTCACTGGCAACTTGTCTCACTAACTGTTTTACATCATTTATTGAAGAATTGAAGAATTCAAAAAGGCATAAAAATAGAGAATCACTTTGTATCAATGAATTTCTTTTCTTGAAAGTTTCATTTGGATTTGAAACTCAAGAACCTATACTTCTACACCTGCAACACACTGAATACTATAAAATGTGTTTCTCCTTATTCAAAAAAACATCCATCTCAACTCATGCACTATTAAACAGTGAATTTGTATCAGATTGCCCTTTCTTGTTACCATTGTACGTCAGCAGTCTGACACCCCACAAGAAGACCATGTGTGGGATAATGGGATCTTAACTTGACATTTTGACCCAAAAAATAAAAATATTCAATTTAATATGATTCAAGGATCTCTACCATCTAATCACAGCTTGCAGCACCTAACAATATGCTATAAGAAAAGTCAATGTTTCTATACAAGTTTTTTGAGAAAACCCGAGAAACACAAAAGTGGGTAATCTAAAAAATTTCACCACAATTGCACTTCAAATAAATAACAATAGATCTGCAAAAAAAATGAAACTAAACACCAACTTGTATCGAGAATAACCGCAGAAAATTTTTACTACTTATTGATACTACTGAGATTCCTTAGAGAACAAAAAATGTGTCTTTGCGACATGAAACTAACTTACCTAGGGTTGGATACCCAAAACCCAATGTGGCTATTTGTCTATCATGAGCATATTTAGGTTTTTTTGATGTTTTTTGTTGCTTTCCCCTTAAAGCAAGTAACTTGGTGGGATAGCAGTCCAGCATCCTAGATATGCATTATGCAATGGCTTGGCCATTTTTTGTTGCTTTCCCTACTGCTATTGGTTTTGGCTCCTCCAAACTCTTCATCATTGGTATTCACCTTTCACTTCTCCAATTTGGCAAGTTGTATCCTAAAAATAAGGTTTCAACAATGGTTTTAGAGTATGTTTATTAAAATGAAATTACAGCCAAGATCCTTATTTTACATCTAGCATAGACAAAAACCATTTTCCAACTAAACCATTGTGTCAAAATACAATAGTTCACATATTTCATCTTTAAATCTAGAATAGAAGAAATCGAACAGACATTTCCATGATAGAAGTGGTGTTCAAAAACACCAATGAAGAAACGAGTCGATACTAAAATACCTTTGACTTCCAGAAGAGATCTAATAGTTGAAGTCGTAGAGAGTCTTGCCCTGCCTATTGAGGGCATAGACTACATCTATGGTTGTCACTATCATGCGTCGCAAATGCTTAACTAGTATAGGTGACAGTGTCCCTTATGACATTCTCCAAGAATATCTTCAAAACACCCCTGGTCTCTTCATAGATCAAGCCACTGATATGCTTGACACCTCCTCTCCTACCCAAATGCCTAATGCCAGGATTGGTAATTCCCTGATGTTACCATGGAGGACTTTCTTGTGCCTCTTAGCACCTCCTTTTTCCAAACCCTTGTCGCCCTTTCCATGCCTAGACATTTTGAACGCTAAGATGACAAATCAAATCTTAACAAATTTATTTTAGGGTTTTCCATTGTTAATTTTATATTTTATATTACAATATAATATTATATTATATTACAATATAAATATTATATTATATTATAATATTATATTATATTATATTGTATTATATTGTATTATAATATTATTGTATTATATTGTATTATAATATTATTGTATTATATTGTATTATAATATTATTGTATTATATTGTATTATAATATTATAATATTATATTGTATTATAATATTATAATATTATAATATTATTTTGTATTATAATATTATAATATTATATTCTATTATAATATTATAATATTATATTCTATTATAATATTATAATATTATATTCTATTATATAATATAATATTATATTATATTATTATAACATTATATTATATTATTATAATATAATATTATTATAATAATATAATATTATTATAATAATATAATATTATTATAATATTATATTATACCATTATAATATTATATTATAATATTATAATATATATTATAATATTATAATATTATATTATATTATAATATTATAATATTATATATATAATATTATAATATTATATTATATTATAATATTATAATATATATATATATAATATTATAATATATATATATTATAATATATATAATATATATTATATTATAATATTATAATATATATATATATAATATTATAATATTATATTATATATATAATATATATTATATTATAATATTATAATATAATATTATGTATATAATATTATATTATAGTATATAATATTATATTATAGTATATAATATTATATTATAGTATATAATATTATATTATAGTATATAATATTATATTATAGTATAGTATATAATATTATATTATAGTATAGTATATAATATTATATTATAGTATAGTATATTATAGTATATAATATTATAGTATATAATATTATATTATATTATAAATATTAAATTATATTATATTATATTATATTATATTATAAATATTATATTATATTATAAATATTATATTATATTACAAATATTATAATAAAATATTATATTATTATATAATATTATAATATTATATTATTATATAATATTAAATATATTATAAAATAATATTATATTATATTATATTATATTATAACAATTATATTATATTATATTATAAAAATTATATTATATTATAACATTATATTATTATATAATGATGCAAGAGCATCCATGGTAATTGGCAATCCTATAATAACAAAAAAAGGTTAATTTTCAATTGAGCAATTTTGGATTGTTGAAATAAATTAATTTTGGCTTGGATTACATGTTGAGGGGTGGAAAACTACTTATTTATAAATAATTCAATTTTCAATTAAATTTCTTTTGCAACTTTACACATTGAAGTTGACTAGTGGGGTGAAAAAGTAGAAAAAGCAGTTTTAGAAAAAATGAAAAATATTTGAGAGACAATATGAGGCATTGGGAATTGAATGGGGAGTTTTAAAGCATTTAATATTGATCCCTAAAAATTAGGGACTGGAAAAGTGGGCACCAAGGACTTGCCTTGATTTTATGCTTTTTCAGGAGTTAAAGGTAGAGAATAAAAACTGCAACATCTTATCTTTGTCAAGGCTGCTAGTAATGGTTTTTAAATGATTTTAAATATTTTTTGAAGGATTTCATGTGAAAAAATAACAAAGGTCATTTCATATTGGAGAGGCCCAAATAAAACATATGAAATTAATTTTTGTATAGCAGGAGTTAAGAATCAGAAAACCACTTTTCATTGCAAGGGGTTTTGAAGAGGAATTTTGGAAGAGAGAAAGAGGGAAGGAATGGTATTCTCAGGAAGAGAATCTTGGATTTTTTTTGTAGGTTTGGACTGATTACAATAGTCCATGAAGATTCCAAAATAATAAGATTGAATCCATAGAAGTTGCAAGTGGATTTGAGGTGTTGGGAGTGAGATGGTTTGCAAGAGCTCACATAGTTGAGCATAGATTGTGTTTGAATGATATTGCATTGCATATCAAATGTTTGTAAGGGTTTTTATTTGTTGTTCATCAATCCATTGATGAATGAAAATATTTTTTAATCATTTTCCTTTAACAGAAAGATTCATTAGTTTCATGTGCAAACATGTTGTTGAATTTAAATTACAATTTTTTTCTTTTTCTATTTAAGCAATTGTTTGAGGATTTTAGAGATGGGTTTGAGAGTGTATGAATCAATATCTACATTAGTGGTATCAGAGAAAGTTGATCCTGAGTGTGTAATAGACCACCAAAGAGAGGTAGTTGCACCAGGATTGTGTTGTGGGTATTGGAAAAAAAATGGATGGGAGAGAAGCCCATCATGGTTGAGGTAGAGGAAGAGGAAGAGGACATAATTTTGTAAGAGATGATGATTTTAGAGCCTTGAAAAGGCAGGTTAAAACTTTGCAAAATGAGATAAGGAGAGGATTTTCAAGAATGAGAGACCCCAAAAATGATGATAAAGATGAGAACACAGAGAATCACTAGTACACAAAGAACAATATATGACTAAATAAACTACTAAAAATTGCATATAAATGACCAACTTTAGTCACGTGACTATTAGTGGTTTATTTGTAGTCATTTATAACACCACTAAATTTATGACTAAACAGTTTTAGTCATTTATTTAGTCATTGATTTTAGTCATTAATTTGGTCATTGATTTGGTCATTGATTTAGTCATTGATTTAGTAATTTATTTAGTCATATATTTAGTCATTAATTTTAGTCATTAATTTTAGTCACATGACTATTTTAGTGGTTTATTTTTAGTCATTTATAACACCACCAAATTTATGACTAAATTTTTTTAGTCATTGATTTGGTCATTGATTTAGTTGTTAATTTAGTCATTTATTTAGTCATGGTAGTGATTTGTTTAGTCATATATTTAGTCATTAATTTAGTCATTGATTGTTGTTAACTAGTCATTTATTTAGTCATGGTAGTCATTACTTTAGTCATTAGTTTAGTCATATATTTAGTCATTAATTTATTCATATATTTAGTCATATATTTAATCATTATTTAGTCATAAATTTAGTCATGTATTTGGTCATTAATTTAGTCATTACTTTAGTCATATATTTAGTCATTACAAATCAAATCTAACTTAATTAATCCTCACAAATTTATGCATATAAACTTCAAGTATCATAGATATTCAAATGTTAAAAAACACCATGAAATGAAGACTAAAATTCTTGAACAAATATGATTGATCAGACACAAACACAAACATATTACAAATCAAGAGGAGCCACAACACAGTATTTATGAGCGAAGAAAAAACCACTCTGAAAATTTACTTCATTAAGCCTCATTGGCAAATCAAAATCTCATTGGCTACATTCAATGTCTCAATGACACTGTACAACTTATAGACACTATATAAACAAAATACTCATATATTCATATACTTATACAATTTTCCCCTTCCTTAACTGCAGTCCTTTTGGAAGGGTAGCAACCTCCTATAGGGGCTTGACCCATTTAATCCCCTTGCAAATCCATAGCTTTCCCGCCACTATTGGTTTCGGCTCCTCCAAAATCTTCCTCGCTGGTATTCACCTTTCACTTCTCCAATTTGGAGTTGCAGCCTAAAAATAATGTTTCAAATTTTGCACATCAAAAACTTAGAAAAGTCAAATAATAGAGAGGATAAAATTCAAACATTTTCTTTTCCTTTACCAACTATGGCACCCTAAACTTAGGTGCTAGATATAGTGAATGCATTAGAATTAGATATAACATCCATCAAAAGCATATTTGGAAGTAGATTTTTATCAGATATTGTAGTTGCAAGTTCCACTAATTATAATAAAGATAAATAGTTTTACCTTTCTACATCAACTAATGCAATTTTAATAAATTTTAGAGGATCGACAATACTAGCCTTTATCATATCAACATACTCACCTGCAAGTTGCAACACAACATTGAACTTATTAATTAGACTCAACATCTAAGAAAGAAAAAAAAACTTCAAACATTATCAATTTAGTAAAAAATAAATTTCAAAGATCAAAGTAGCCAATGCTTCACTCTCTACATCCTCTGCTACAATCAAAAGAGGCCTTTGTTTCTGTGAAAAATGCAATAAGAAATTATATTATTTTTCAAAACTCGTCACTATGTACTTATGAACTCAAGATCATTTAAATTATCAAACTAATCGACATGACTACCTAATTTCTTTCTATCACATACACTTTGGGTATACAAGATCATTGAGAATCCCAATTATTGAACTATGAAATTCAGCAAAGCAACGAAATTATATCTTAAGTAAAATGTAAATCAAATCAACATTGCATGTCTCAGCTTATCAATTGATCTCAAATTGTATATACACCTTTTTCATATAGCTTAAGGGCATCTACAATAGATATGCACAAAATGAATTTGGCGAAAAGACATTAAAAACTTTCAAGTGAATACAATTTGCAGGTGTAAAGCCAAATTGCACAACCATTTCCAACATCCTCCCTGCTTGTGCCAAAATGGGAGCTTTGAAACAAGATATGAATCTCCATCAATGCATAGACAATACATCCCTATAAGAAATATTATACTCCCTCAAAATATTACTACATATTATTCTATTGGGGGAAATTTACAGGGAAATTTACTTTATCAAGGGGATTTCACTTTATCGGGGGGACTTTTGTTTAGAAAACCTAGATCACTAGCATATCAACTCATGTGAGAGGTCAATAACCCACTATTAAGACTACACATGGCACATGCATGCACAAAATAACAAAGAAAAATAACAGATGATGCATCACACAATAAGTATAAGAAAAAAAAAAATGTCATTTAAGAGTTGTGTTAGGACTAAAAAAAATCCCACATATTTGCATTAGCATCTATTCATTTATCTCCTACTCCTTACAAAATCTCAGCAGACTCAATTTCATGATCTAGACAAATTACTGAGGTTCGTGTAAAAAATCCATTTTTGTAACCAACATACCCAAATAATCACATTCATGAAATCCATTGAACTCCTTTAATACCATCAGGCTAACAATACTTTTTCGGTGGAACTCCCATCACCACCCCATCGATAGCCTAATAGGGGAAATTCATATCCTTACATTGGCATAATATCCTTCCGGCAAGCTAACTTCCAAGGTAGTCTCCCCGACGGGCCAATGGAAACAACAAAGATTATCACATCACCATAGCTCTGGTGCATTAGCGGAATGAATGATGAAGCTCCCCCCATAGCCCAATATAATCATGAGGTATCAAAGTCTAACACTTATCGGTGAAGCTAGGATTCATCGGGGTAACATTGTTTGATGTCTTACCAATAGACCGAAAGAAAAACACTTATCAATGGAAAATGAACCAAGGTCCCAATGATATAGCGATGAATTATTACTACTAGTTGATGTGGCATCAAAAGAATCATCAGGCTATTCAACATAAATGCTCTCCCCGATGACAAGATTGAAGCAAGTGGTATATTAATGAGCCAGAACAAAAGTGAATTGCACCACAAATTAATCATACAATTTGCAGAAACCAGAAAGGCTATGCTAAGGGAAAAAGTAGAAAAGACAAAAATCGGAGCTCTCACACAATGAAGCCAGCAGAATCAAAAAATTCAAGTAAGTACTCCACTCTTAGCTAGAAAGTTGCATTTTTTCAGAGTTTGCAATGGAAGAAAACATGTAAAAACCTAAGGCATAGAAAAAAAAAATTGAAAAGAGGAATTTAAACCAAGACTTGATAGATCAGTGTCTAGGGTCATGGCCAAGACCCAAAAGAAGTGTTCAAGCAAGTAAATTGTTAGATAAACATAGGGGTCTTGGGGATGTTTGGACGCCACATCGGGGCTATGAGATTTTTATGTATCACTACATAAAACAATTCAGATTTCAACCAGTTTGTAACCCATGGAGACTGAACTTAGGAATACTTGTGGTGCCAAACGTGTTCATCAACATAGAATTAGTGAAATCTCTAGCTAGTCGGTATAATGCCAAGAAGAACTATCCAATCAACAAATGGGGTCGATATGCTTGTTATCTCCCAAGACCTGATCTCTAATGTATTTTAGTTAGAAGGTCCCATGAACTTTCCATTCACCATTAGAGACTTTTTGACAGAATATCGTTACATGGATACTAGTTACAAGAGATGGAAGCTAGCTTTGCACAAACCTAAGAATGAGCAAGGTCAACTCAAAAATTTTGAGCAATGAAAACCCTCCATTTCATATAGATTTGTTTGAAGAATACTTCCAATATACCTACTACTTAGCTAGTCAAGTCTTGGGAATTGAGGTTCCACCACTTATGTCTATTGCACCGATGGTTGTAGCAGCTAATATACAAAGAAAAGATGCTAGGTCATTCGACTATGCAAACTATTTGGAAAATTCCCTAAATCAAGGGCTTGAAAGAATCAAAAACAACAGTGATTGCATAGATTTCAAACACTATTCTTTGTTAATGCATTTACTTTTATATGAGGGACATGCTAGAAATGTGTGGGGTAAATAATTAAGTTTCAAAGACACAGATAAAGATGGAAACTTTAAACCTATACAGATGTGGACTACACTATGGGATAGTCAATGTGAGAGGTCTCACTATTTATATTTTGAAGAATACTTTGTTAAACCACTAATGAAGTTTCTAGGCTATGCATATGATCACAATTTATCCCCTAAGGTGCAGAGATTTTTGAGACCAAAGGAAAACAACCTGAGAGGCAAGGTGAACCATAATTGGGGAGACTTTTATGCCTTCTCTGATTGCACAATAATAAGGGTTTATGGCTTTGAAGGGGTTCCACATTTGCTACCCTGAGTGGTTCCTAACAGAGTTGCTTATTTGGAAATAGTACGGAAATTAGAAAGGTCTGATACTAAACATCTCAAGAGTCATAATAAACAATCACTCTTTCCTAGCACTCTTTGTTTTGGAGATTTCATAGTATGTGCCATTGAAGCATATGAAGAAATTGATGCTAAACTAGCTCATTACAACATTCCTCTTGGGTATGAAAGAAAGAAATTTGATGCAGAGGGATTTATTCATCAAGAAAGATTAACTCATAATTTTTTAGGGTATGAGCATTGGTTTGCACTTGATGATGTGATCAAGAACCGAGATGAAGCTTCCACTAGTGAGAGAATGGATTCATGTAATAAAGTTGTGCTTGCAGAAGAATGGAAGAGAAATAATGTCCCATCATATAGAGAATAATTTGCTAATATGCAAGATCCCTTGGCTAGGGTTGAGTAGCTTATTGCTCATATGAATGAAATAGTAAAATATGTTCCCTCATACATTTTTGATACATATCATATGAGTTACACAAGAATGTAGGCTAAGGATGTGGAACCTTTAGATCACATACCATCACAACTCACCCCTGATGTATGTTTCTCCACTGAAAACAGTGAAGAGGAAGGAAGTGATGAGGAGAGTGATGGAGAGGAGCAACCAGTGGAGCAAATAAAGGCCCCTATGATTACACAATATGAGCCCCCTCATGAACTTGTAAAATTTGAAACATCAGATGAGTTATCTGATGACATTAGGGTCAAGGTTGGTCATAAATTCATTTCTAATAATGATTTTTTTAAAACTCCTAAGTTCAAATCATTTGTCTGTGAGTATAAGGGGAAGAAAATAAGACAAAAGGAGCAAGACATTACTCTCGAAAAGGAAGTTGATAGGGAAATGAAATCCATCACTCCTAAAAGAGGTAGAGAATTAATTTAAGAGGATGGGGTACTACTTCTACCAAGATGGGACATGAGCTCAACAATTGTGTTCGACAGTTTCAAAAAAAGAGGGGATACAACAATGAACTTATCAGAGGAAACTAGTGATAAGATATATTCAGGGTCTGGATACAATCCAAATGAGGATGCCTTGCTTATTTGGTCACTATACCCTCATGAGAAGAGGTCGATGGTGATTGAAAATCCTAATCAATTATTTGGACACCTTTTGTTCAAAAGAGTTGGGGACACTAATCCCTTAGAAACTGTAGAGTTGAATGTCAATGTGGCAAAATTCACTAGAGCACAAATTAAAAAATTGGTCGAAGAGAATGACAAATTGAAAAATCAATTATCACATCAAATGGAGAAGTCATCTTCCTCTTCTGCTCTAGAATTGTACACTCCATGGCTCGAAAAGGATAAGAGAGTGTTAGATGCATTAGTTGATGTGGCCTATTGGAAAAAATCCCATTTGAAAGCCCAAGAAAAGTGTAAAACACTGGAAAAGGAGGTGAAAATAATTAAATACAATACTGTGTTTGAGATAATCAAAGAGAGGTTCAATAAGCTGATAAAGCAAGCTGATGATTACTGGGGTGTATTTAAACAAATACAATCATCACTAGAGGAGAATTTTTGGTTACAAGGAAGAATGATTAATAAAAAGAAGGAACTTTTGGGTAAACAGATCTTGAAAGACCAAACATTGCAAAGATATAATGACTTGGTGAGATCCCACAACCAATATCAACAAAGACTCAAAGAAGACCTCGGTTGTTTTAATTTGGTTCCTGCACTCCATGATGATATGGGGAATCTTTGAGAAAGGGATGATTGGAAAGAATAATTTATAGAGCTTCTAAAAATTGCATTACAGGAGATCAACGATGAGCATATGGTCTTGCAGAATACTCAAAAAAATTGAGAAATTTGTGTCCATAGAGTATGATATGAAGGAGGTCATATCCAATGCCGACACTCATGCAGAACAAGGGTAGATTGATCACCTCTCAACTTTCAATCTATTTATAAATCAGGTAGTGGATATTCTAGGCACAACTGAGCATCAATCAGAATCAATCAGTGGTAATGATGTGGACCCTATCATACAGTAAAAGCTTTGAACAAGTCTTAGATGACCACGGGCTTTTACCTAGAGATTAATGGATTGGTACACATGTTTATGATTGTGTTAGCTTCTTAAATTAAGTTCAAAATCATGTTTTGTTATCAAGAGTCATGTCTTTAGGTCTGAAGCTTGTTGCCTCTCATGTATATAAGAGAGACCAGGACCAAAAGAAGGATATAGGAGAAGATAGTAGGCGAATAGGGATAGATAAACAGTAGAAAGCTTCCATAATGTTTCCATTTCAAAAGACTATGTTGCAGATATAAATTTGAGGAAATCAATGAAAGATCTTTGATTCTATGGCTTTATATTGGTATCAATTGTTTGTTGAAAATATTCAATTATCTGGTTGTCTCCAATTTAATATTTCCTTATTATTTAAATTGGTATATCAAGTATATATTCAATTTATCAATGCACTTTTTTTTTTCTTGTGTGATACGATTAATTGGTTTCTCCAAAAGAATTAAAATACTTTTAGTCAATAATAGTAATCTGGAAGTGTTATTTGGATCAATAAGAAGAACCATATAATTAGGATTTCTATTATGTCTCCAGTTTGATATTATTTGTTGTTTTTGTATGATCTATCCAATTGGTTCTTTCAAGTAAAGATTAAAATCCTTTTGATAAATCATAAGTAACCTGGTCGTGTCATTTGGATCCATAAGTAGAGTTTTTCAATCACTTTCATGCACATTTATACAAGATATAAACCAACATAAGTGTGTCAAACAGTTTGAGTTATAGCCAATATAAGTTATGCATTCTAGATCTTCATTTCACTCCATTTACCCAACAAGGCACTGGTCTTATCCATTTCATCATTTAGTTTTATCAAAAAAAAATTCAAAACCTCACATCTGTTAACTGAACATATTAAATTTCACCTTGATATTGCTTATACAATTTATACCAAATTAGGATTACATCTCTCCACTCTAAATTTCCATTGTGGATACATTGTTCAAGTAGGAAAAAAATAGTCTAAGTCTGCTCCATTTGTATACGTACACCCACCTAGGTTTGGCAGAGCCTAAAGAGAAGAAGGTTCAAGTACATCAGTTGGCCTTGTCCATTAGCCTGAAACGTACCAAGAGCTTGGAAACCTCTTGTGGTTTTTCAACTAGCATTTTTGAGAACTAACAAGTTGCTTTATGTTTCCCAACAGTTACAAGTCATTGATTTGATGGAGGAGCATCTATATTCCTCATACATGCAAAATTTTACATGTTGCACTATATTTCGCAATTCTGCAAAACTTGAAAAAAATGACCTGCAACAACTTTTGATAGTTTTCAATTTTACAACTTTTTTGCAACTTTTTCTTTTTTACCCAATTGACTCTAAAATCATCCTAATTCATAGTGAATGGTCTCACAAGACCTAATTAACATAAAATGACCTCCTCAAATGCTATAATTACCTACTAAGATGCAATGGACTTTAAATTTGAAAATGGAAGCTTAGGTGCTCCTGCACCAACATATATTCTAAATGTGGGATCATAGACAAAGAACTTGAAGTGTTCGAACAAAATGCCTCAAAGAAATGTGGTCTCATGGACTACAATAATTGCAAGATATACACAAATTAGATCTGTTGAAAAGGCTTTAGAAACTTTAAAGCAAATGCAATTTGCAGGTTTAATTGCAATTTGCAAGTTGTTCCAAAATAACCTTGGTGAACTTGGGATATGTTTTAGAATTTATTAAAGGGTATCTAAAAATGGTTTTATATCTTGTCTACAGTGCTTGAGGATTGAAGGAATTGAGAGATTGAAGCCTATTTTTTGTGAAATTTGTCTAAGTGAGGTTGAATGGTGCTCTTGATTGCTATCAGGCTCCATGTTGGAGATTCCCATGCTAACAATAGAGACCTTTTTGGTAGATCAATATATGGATATTGAACCCACCATGCTGGTCTACCAAGATTATGGGACCATTATCTAATCATCAAAAAAACAAAATCAAATCACTTAAATGAAATATAACCTCCTATAACAAGTCAATGAAAGAATATAATAGAAAGGTGGAGGCAGAGGAAAAGTTCTTGGCCTTCACATAAATTTGATGAACCAATTTTCCATTAATGCAACTCAAGAACTCAACCAAGGTAGCAAAGAATTAAAAATCCAATGGGGGCAAGGAACCAATTCTTTGGAAAAGGATTTAGCCAACCACATAACAGGTGGGAGCACATTGTACTAGATAAAGCTTATTTTGTTTCTAGAACTCCTCACAAACAAAACAAATCCTATTGAATCATTCTTGGTCGAATTATCTAGCAAGTTTAACAAGGCTACACATAAAGCCACAAAAATATCAGTTAGATTGATTTTCAACACTTGTCTCACATCTCAATTGGTGTGATTTGGTCCTCAATTGAGCTATGAGCATCTTCATTTTCCATTTTTTAGTGAAATAAATCCCCACGAATTTGTTTTCAAAGACTATCTCAAGTGGGTTCAACTAAATGTGAAGCTTATCTACTTTGTGTCCTTTCATCACAAGAAGACCAAAACCTTAGTTTTGTTGGTGTTGACTTGGATCATGAAGACACGTCCGACTAATAGACCGATAAGGTGGGGGCAATCAATTCCATTTTTTGTAATGTGGTAAGAGTCATACAGGTAATGCTATGTTAGGCTAGGGAACTATTCTTGGAGGTTCTAAACGATTTGCCTCTTTTTTATAAAACTGTGTTGGCAGTGCCACCTAGATCACAGTTGTTTGGTGGGATTCCAAACCTAGACAATGAGGTGCAGTTGTGGAAATCTCATAAAAAGAAGCTACAAGCTACCATGATGATTTTTCTAAGTGAATTTATATCAAAGTCTTGCTTAGCATGGCTTAAGACGTGCAAATGATATTCTCTCTACATATAGGATTGGGGGAAAGTATTTGCTTGATATTGTGAAAGGTGGCAAGGAACTTGTAGAGAATGAGACATTGATCAGAGAAACATTGGCCAGTCTAGATGCATTTGAAGGGAGCTTGGAGTGGCTAAAAATGGTTTTTGGTTCAAATGTTGAGTTTCCATGGCAATGCGTGTGTGAGATTGTTTTGAAGCACTCAAAGAGTCTATGGGATGAACTTTTTGAAAGCTTGTTTATTAGTTGGATGAAACAAATAATAGTTGATGGATTTGTAGATATGTGTGAGAGAGTTAAGATTGGTAAATTCCTTGAAGTTACATCTCCAGAAAGTTACAAAGATTTTGAAACCCATTTGTACAAATTAATTACTAGTGAGGGTTGGCTTATCAAGAGAGGGGACCTAAAAAGTGTCAATTTACTTGGGTTGAGTTTTAGATTTATGATGACAAATGATGAAGACTGGTATGGTCGACTTAGCGCTTATTTTGGAACTAAGGTTAGTCAAATAAAAGATACCATAGATGAGGGGTCCAAGAATATTTTAGAAGACCTCCTAAGTTTTCTTCATGCACATAAATCTCCTTCAGGGATAAATGATTTAGCACCTTATTTGCAAGAGAAATGCTTCCATTTTATCTCAACATTGATTGTTGAGATTGAAGAACATCTTGCACATCTTTCAAA
The DNA here is from genome assembly GCA_007258455.2 of Sequoia sempervirens. Taxonomy (NCBI): domain Eukaryota; kingdom Viridiplantae; phylum Streptophyta; class Pinopsida; order Cupressales; family Cupressaceae; genus Sequoia; species Sequoia sempervirens. The sequence continues at coordinate 90,431 of VDFB02101050.1, forward strand.
AGCTCTCTATCAAGAAATGAAAAATGAGGAGATGCCAAAAAAAATGAACAAGGAGACACTAGAACCGACAGTTATATTGGAAAGGGCACTTTTCTTAGGAAGGCTTTTAGTTGCTCTCATTTTTCATTCAACTTCCCTTCCACTAGTTCTTGGCTCGTCTTAGCTCTAGTTTGTCGAGAACAAAGCTTTAGTTTTAGGGAAAGGATCTTCAACTTTCAAATATTCCAGTACTGATTTTGTTTACCCTCTTCTAGACAGTTCTAGATGAAAAATACTAATGAGAGGGGTTGGTTTGAAGCTTGAATCACAGGATAAAAATAATAGCACCAAATTGAATAAACTGAGAAGAACTATGCACAATCTTTGTTTCATAACTCATAGCATGTGGATATTGTGGATAATTGAAGAGCTTTCAAGAATTCTCATAAGAGATCTAAGGGAGGATGATTCTTTATCCATGACAACTCCTTTGAAGGCCTGTATTCTCATTTTCATTGCATATTTTTTTTGTTGTGGCTTATGGAGTTGGTTTCATTTCCATGATTCATCTAATCACTGATCTCTTCTTGTAGTTTTCATTATATTTCTTCTAGTTTTGATTTAAGTCATCATAGTTTATATCTGGATATATTAATAACCGAATGAGAATAAAGCATCTATAGTAAAGAGCTACATTTGATTCTTTTAGTCACTTCAAATTATTTATTTCCCAATAATGGAAAAGACTAACATGTTCCCTTTCAACCCTTCCAGTCCATATTAATCATGGAGATGTAATTTGTAAGCATGCAGAAAAGTATCAAAGGGGAGCCAAAAAGTTAGAGATTCTCATATGGCCTATGAATCAGCTCTTGTTGTTTTTATATGAAAATATTGTTGTTTGTTTTCTATTTATAATATCTATTGGCATCATTTGGGAACTCCTATTTTTGGGAATTCAGTAAGAGTTCTCAAAAAAAGTAGGATGACATCTACTATACAACTGAACTATTGTTCCACTGCACTGTAAACGTTAAACCCCTACCATCCCTGTGCTCCTTTCATTGTACTCTATATGGTTGATAGAAGATCCACTTTTCACTTTATTATTGTTCATCCTTTTTCTTTACGTGCTACTCTATTTTTCACACTCGGCTTCAAAAGTGATTTGCATGCCCCCTCAAAAAGTGGAAGCTAATTTTAAGAGTTCAAATTCTGAAATTTGTATAAACTCAATCTACACGTCCCTTTAATATCATTTTTATAGATAAAAGTAAGTTCTCCTATGAACTATGCAATTTGATAGTGGAAACTTTGAAAAGAAAAGATCGCTTTTAAAATATCATAATGGAAAAGAAAAGAATAAACAGACCTCGATTCCAAGTTCTCTATATAAATCTTTAACTTCTGCAACACAAGATGGATATGCTTTTCCATAATTAGCCTAAAAAAGAACATAATCATTGTTCGTCAACAAGCAGCTAGTAAAATTATTAAAAAGAATGGATCATATGGATCATATGAACTGACCGCATACGGATTTGAAAAGTAAAATTAACTAAAACCATGGAAAGTGACTTACCACAAGATTCTGCACAAATCGTGTCCGATGCGGAAAAATGAGAAGAGGTTGCAATCCAAAATTAGGTGTCGCGCTTTAATTCTCCATTTTGGTGGGCTACCTTGAAAATAAGGTTTCGACTCATTGCTCCATTTTGGCAGGCTACATTGAAAATAAGGTGTTCACCAAGGTTTTAGAGTATGTTTATTAAAATGAAAATTATGCTTATAAAAAAAAATTTGATCCTTTTTCCTCTTAGATTATTTGGTTTCTTATTCTTATCTTTTGTTTTTTCTCTTCCTTTTGCTTATTTTTTTGTTTTTCAAGGTTTTTGGGTTCTAGTTTTTTAGGTTCTCTTATGGTTTTCGTTAATTTTTATAATTTGGTGGTTTTTCTTCAATTTAGAAGAAACTTTGGTGTTCATATGATGACACCACAAAACAAAATATTTATTCCACAAAAAATATTTATTAGTAATTTTATTTGTAATATTTTATTATTAATTATGGCGAGCTAGGATTGAAAATAAGTTCTTGACGAAGGTTTTAGAGTATGTTTATTAAAATAAAAATTATGGCCAAGATTTTAATAAGGAGCACATTTATTTAGTTATTTATTTAGTCATTTTTATTTGTCTGATATTAGTCATTTATTTAGTCATTTTTATTTGTTTGATATTAGTCATTTATTTAGTCATTTAGTTGTGATTTTAGCCGATGACCAAATTAGTCACTTATAAATGACCAAATTAGTCATTTATTTTCCAAATACTACTAGTGTTAGTCATGTGACTAAAATTTTTAGTCATGTGACTAAAACTTTTAGTCACGTAGTTATTTAGTTGCCAAATTCTACTAGTGAATGCTAGTTTAGATATTGAGCAAAGAGAGGAAATTGTAGTAGTTGCAAATGACCCATTGTTGAAAGAATTAACAAAAATGGGAAAGAGACCAAAAATGGAGGTGCCTACATTTAATGGAAGTCTAAATTCAGATGAATTGATAGATTGGAAATGGAGGAGTATTTCGATTTGAAGAGATAGAGGATCCTGATAAAGTGAAATTCACCAAGACAAGGTTGAAAGGACATGCCTCAATATGGTGGAGAGAGGTCCAATTAGAAAGGGGAAGAAGCGGAAAAGATAAAAATTACCAAATGAGATAAAATGGTGGAGAGATTAAAATGAAAATTTATTCATGTAGACTATGAATTGGACTTGCTCAAGAGGATGCAAGTTTTGAAGCAAGGAAGCAAGACAATTAAATAATACACTGAAGAATTCCATATAATTCTTATAAGGACTGGACATTCAGAGGCAACCTAGGAAAAGGTTGCAAGATACATAAACGGGTTAAGGTCAACTGGTCAAGCATTCAAGAAGAGATGACACTTGTTAGAGTTGTGACAATGGAAGATGCTTATCAAATAGCATTGAAGATAAAAGAAAGAATGATTTGAAAATTTGATAATAAGCAAGGAGGAAGGAGTAAAACAAATGGGCAGAAAAATGAGGATAGAAATCAGAAAAATGAAGAGTGAGACAGCATCATCAAACATAGGAATGAAGACTTTTATGGTTCATGAGATCAAAATTAGAGGGGTAGAGGAAGATCGGGTAGAAGTTTTGGAAGTTAAACCTTTAGAGGGACTTGTTTCAAGTGTGGAGAAGGTCATAGGGAATATGAATTCCCTCATGAAGAGGAAAGACCAAGAAGAAGGACTGAAAATCAGAATAGAGCAACAAACATAAATGGAGAAAATGCTAAGTCTTCACACTCAGAAGAGGTAGAGGATGGAGAAATGCTTGTTTCAAAAAGAGTCCTGATGAATGAAGGAAAAGAACTAGATCAAAGTGTTATCCTCGAATTCAGCGTGCTCAATTCAAGGGATAACCCCTACGAAACTTGTCTATTTTGTAGCCCACATACTCTAAGCATGTAAAATGAGGAAAATTGGTCCTCCTGTGTGGTCACCCATCCTCAAAAAGTCATTATGAGCATTAACCTTTGTTAGTTCGTTGAAATTCAAATTTTAAACCAAGTTATGAAAATTCAGTTTTGGGAGTTAGAAAATTTCCTGCACATCTACGAGCGTTGATTTTTAGCACTTTTACATATTACATGTAGGAGCTTTATTTTTCACATCTCTTACATATTTCATGCCTTAGTCATTTTCTCGCACATGTAGGAGTGGTGGTTTTTAGCGCTTCTACATCTCAAACCACAAGTCATATGTAGGAGCTCTGTTTTTCACCGCTCTTACATATTTCATTCCTTAGTCATTTCCTGGCACATGTAGGAGTGAGGTTTTTTAGCGCTTCTACATCTCAAACCACAAGTCACATGTAGGAGCTTTGTTTTTCACCACTCTTACATATTTCATTCCTTAGTCATTTTCCAGCACATGTAGGAGCGGTGTTTTTTAGTGCTTCTACATCTCAAACCAAAAGTCACATGTAGGAGCTCGGTTTTTCACTGCTCTTACATATTTCATGCCTTAGTAATTTTCTTGCACATGTAGGAGCAAGGTTTTTTAGCGCTTCTACATCTCAAAACACAAGTCACATGTAGGAGCTTTGTTTTTCACCGCTCTTACATATTTCATACCTTAGTCATTTTTCAGCACATGTAGGAGTGGGGTTTTTTAGTGCTTCTACATCTCAAACCACAAGTCACATGTAGGAGCTCTAATTCATGCCTTAGTCATTTTCGAGCACATGTAGGAGTGGGGTTTTTTAGCACTTCTACATCTCAAATCACAAGTCACATGTGTAGAAGCTCTACTTTTTACCACTCTTACATGTTTCATGCAAAAGCTCCATTTTTAACTGCTTTTACATATGACATATATAAGCTCCGTTTTTCACCACTTTTACATATGACATGTAAAAGCTTTGTTTTTCACCGCTCTTACATATTGCATGCAAAAGCTCCGTTTTTCACCACTTTTACATGAAACTACCCAAGTCCTTTAATATGTTGAAGCGCTCATTTTTAGTGCCAAGAAGAATTTAAAGATGAAGCTTTCTCAATAGCTTCAATGAACAAAATAATGGATTTCCAATTTATTTTAGATTTGAAAGGCATCGAAAAGTCTTTAATCTCATCAGAGGAGTTAATCTCAAGAATCCTCGTCATCCCCAAAGTACGATTGTTGTGCCGAGTTATTGCTGCGAAACCCTTGCCTGGCCGGCGTTTTCTGGGGGAATTCTATATATTGGGCATTTCGCCTCATTTGTAAAGGGTTGAATGGTTAGATGGTTAGATAGTTAGAATTTGCAGTTAGAATATAGAGATAGTTAGAAGCAAGTTAGCAAGTAGGTATTCTCAAGCAAATGTTGTAACAGAAAACTGGAATTGTTGCTACAGTGGACAATTTGAATACAAGAAGTGACATTGTGATTTGGTGCCATAATTTTTTTCTTTTTTTTTGCATGGCTCTTGTTATTCTATCTTTAAAATTTCTTTGAGGAAGTTAATATTTAGATTATACTTTATTCAATAATGTTTGTGCTTCGATACTTGAATGTTGCAGCAATCCTTCAGTCCATACTTTTCACAACCAACTGATTGTTAGTTGCTTTGCAAAGTTATCCTGGACTCCATATTTAGTGTGCTTAGTTCGATTGTGAGGATTTGTTCATTTCAACTGCAATAGGGTTGTTGAATGAATGTTCATGATTTGAAAATCCTAACACCTCAGAAGATTGCACTATTTTCTGTGAGATTGTAGATTTATCTTTGTCAAGTAGAAATCAGTTTTGAAGGATTGGTCCAGTTCAGTGTTGGTTATTCTCATTGTTAATCATAGGAGTAGTATTAGATTTAGTAATCTCTCTGAAACCCTTATCTTTTCCCATTTCTTTGATTATTGGGTTAGATCTTGGATTGAAGTATCACCAGTTTGTTAGATATGATAAAATTGATTTAGTATTTTGCTTGTAGTAAGGTCCCATTGTGATTACCAGCATTTTCACATTTATCACTGAGTTGTTTATGCATTGCCAAGAACTGACACTAGAGACCTTGGGGTTATCTCTTGAGGCTTGTTGATAGAGATTTACCTTTCAAGAGAGATAGGATTTCATATTTTGTTTGAGTTGTTGTTGTGCAGAAAACAAGATCAACACTAATGAAGCATATAAGAAAATAAATAGAACAAGATCCATATAACTAATAATAGGGCAATTGACGAAAACCAAAATAAATGGTAACAAAGCATGTAAAACAAGATCTAACGAAGGAAATTAAAGGTAATGCAAGAGTCACCAGAAGCTTACCACATTCAAGGTATGTGATTTCTTTCTTTTTTTTGGCTTTCTCCAGTGCTTATCATCTAGAACAAATTCTTCCTCCAATTTTTCCTCCTTTTCCTGAATTTCCTCCTTAATAACTACCATGCATACTTCTTTTCTTTTCTTTTTGGAACTCCAACCAGAGCATGCAACTCTGAGATTCACCTCCCATGAAAGTTATAAAATCCCTCTTTTTGAAAGAAAACTATAACTACCTAAAGAATCATGCCAATCTCCAATTAAGAGGATTAAATCCGGAATGCAACCAACCAACTAACTAAATTCCCAAAAAGAAAGGAAACCAAAAAAAATAGTATAGATCTTTCATTTTTCCCCCAAAAAGAATCTCCTATTTCCAAAAATAAGACAAGAGGATAAAATTCTCCCATCAAATAAAATACTAAAATATTATCCTCATCCTACAATAAATAATTAAAAGTGTTTTATTTAAAAAAAAATCATAATAATGGAATCTAATATATATATATATATTCAATTTTTACTCAAGGCTGTAAAGTCATTTACCCCAATTATACTTACAATTTGTAATTAATTATATAATCCAATTTGTAATAATCAATTCATCTACCTTATTATTAACATTATCCATTCCCAATAATTCATTTTAAATTTCTATTATTATAAACCATGATTACCAATTTATATATACTTATATATCAAATTACTATAATGCATAAGACAACTAAAGTATAATGTCAGAAAATTCCAATCAATTAAACCAAAAGTCGAAGCAAATACCTGACCACGACCCCAGGTCAACATACAAAACCTCAAACAGCACAGACTGACCAACTAATAGAACTGACAAGACCGGTGGGGTGACATACCAGAAACTCATCCTCGTCGAGGATGGTGGTTAGGGTAAGGGACTGAATGTTATCTCATGTTCAAAATATTCATTGGGTTCAAGGCATGCTCAAACCTGCTAATTCAGGTGGAGACATAGCCTAGTACCTGTTCACTCAAACATACAAATTAGAGTGCATATTCATAATAGCTGAATTACATTGAAAGAGACTCTAGCAATTTGTAACCCATTCTCGTATGTCTCCACATGTCCAATGGTATGATGTCGCTCTTTCCACCTATCCTCACAACATACTACTGCATCACCTAACTATCTAATTAAATCTCCGCATCATAATAATAACAAAACAATGTGCATCATACTAAAAAAAATACCATAAGAAGCTTTTGCTCCATCTTCCTCTTTAGATTCCTTAGTCAGACTACCTGCACATCCAAGGTGAGAGTGGAGGGGCACTACACTAGTGATACTGAGTCAGATTTAAACAAACAAGACTATCGTGAGAACAATACCATCATTGATCTGCCTCATATCTCAGATCCTATAGAAAAATTTGCTATGACCATAATCATAGCTGATTTCAAGCAACCTAATGACCCACTACCTTTGATCCATCCCAATCTCATTGATTGGGACTCATCTATACCTATTAATATACCTATGTTTCCAAGCGATGAATCTATCGTGAACTTCCTTTCCGCAGACGACACAAATGATTTTTCCACTAGCGATTTTCAGCATAGAGTCTTTAATCAGGCGAGTGTCAAGTCTCCTAGCTGGAAAAAGAAAAATCAAAAAGAAAGATCTTATGGTGAAAACTAGAATCTGGTAGTATTAGATCAAACAAAAGATAAAACAAAGAGCGTATCAGATGGTGAAAACCTTTCTAAGGCACCAGATGATGGGATACTTGACACTCTCCTTGAGCATTATCATGAGTGATAGCCTATCTTGATTGGGCCTACCAAAGAGGTCAACATTGACACTTCAGAAACACCAAGGATTCTACAGTTAGTTGCATCAATGACAAATAAATAAGTACCCGAGTTAATGGAATTTCTAAGAGAAAATCAGGTCAACTTTACCTGGTCTTATGCAGACATGCCAGGTCTTGATCCCAATCTCATAATGCATCACTTTTCCATCAAACCAGGGGTTAAGCCTGTAAAGAAAAAACTAAGAAAGATGCATCCTCATGTCGTACTATAAGTTAAAGAAGAACTCAGGAAACTCCTTGATATGGGATTCATAAGATCAATAGACTATGCAAAATGGATCTCCAACATTGTTCCTGTATCCAAACCAGACGAATGTATCAAAATTTGCATAAATTTTAGAGATCTTAATAAGGCATGTCCTAAGGATGACTTCCCACTTCCAAACATCGATACTATAGTTGATTTGATAGCTGGCCATGCCATGCATTCACTAATGGATGGTTTTTTTGGTTACAACCAAATCAAGATTGCACCTAAAGACCAAGACAAAAGAGCTTTCACATGTCCATGGGGGACTTATTGTTGGAACGTCATGCCTTTTGGTCTAAAGAACACTGGGGCTACATATCAAAGAGCTATAACTACAAATTTTCATGACACGATGCACACATTCATGGAAGATTATGTAGATGATATATTGGAAAAGTCATACACACACTAATACATTTGACTGCAAAATACGATGAAACTATCCGACGAAATATGTAAAATTCGATGTTCGTCGGGTGCTTGTAAAATTTGATGTGTAATTTCCAATTTTTTGAAAGTTTATCCCCGATGTTCGTCAAAATTTTGACGAACCTGGGGTTCGTCGAAATGTCGGCTATCATTTTCGTCGAATTTTTGACAAACATGAAAAATTTCAAATTGTGGCCGACAAAAAGAAAAGTGAGTTCACGCCTGATTCATTGTGACAGTGTTTTGGTCTACTTGAGACAGTTTGTGGAGAACTAAGGATGATTTCCTTGGGAAAAATCAGAAAAAATTCAAGAAAATATCGCCAGGTTGAGGGTAGTCATTGTCTTTTTGCAGAATTCAGTTGTGAAGTCAGATTTGTAGTTCTAGGTTTGAAAATCATATTTTAAAGCAACATCTCATCAGATTTCAGTTTTAGAGGTTAAGGGTTTTGAGAATTTCATGTCCAGATTTTGTTGTGTGGAATCACTATAAGATCACAGCTGAGGAACATATTCTTGTGACTATAATTATGTGATCCATTACTCTATTGGTCATGTGGCACAATTGTGCTATAACAAATACAAGATGCAATGATGTGTGACCCAAGTTTAATGTGGCTATGCTGTGATAGAAATAGAGGCACTCATATAATGTAGTTAATTCAGGTTGTATAATGTAGGTGTCAATCATCATTGGGTGCATTCAGGTTGTCTCAAGTTTAACAGGTTAGGATGTAATTATAGCATAATCGAAGAGTGATTACCTCTTCCTGCAATAGAGAGCCTATAACTCTAGTTGATATGCGGAGTGGTTGTGTTATATAGATTATGTAGTGCATTCAAGCACAACCCATGTTTAATGGGCTATTCTAGAGAGTGATCAAGATTTTCTAAACCTTATGAATGTTACTTGACATATATTTGCATAATCTCAAATTCCTTCAGAGGCTTTTGAAGTATCAATGTATCCTATATAGGGTTTAGAATGATTTATTTTAATTAAAAAAATAATTAAATGATGTATTTCCCTGTAATTAGATAATGTGGAGATCTCCTAAATCTGCCCCAACACACTATCCTCTTTGGCACTGTATTCATTACTCCAACCACTAGGTTTTTGCATGTGACATCTTTAATATCTTCATGATCGTGGCTTCTAAATAGATCTCATTCTTTGCTTTAATCCTTTTCATGGTAACCCTTGAGTTCCATAATCCACCTTCAATCTCTTCTAAGAATGATGTCTTAAGCTAGACTGCATAGTATGCATATAAAGCAAGTCCTTCATACCTGTCATTGTTCCAAACCATCACTCACTACCTTGCTTAAAATGTTTCCTCCATAAACACAATAGCATGTTTTAAAATCATGGTTTCCAGTGATTGACCATTAAGGTCACCACTTTCATCATGAAGATACAATGAGATTTTTGTCTTCAAACTCAAGGCATTATAGAATATATCATTGTGAATTGTTTGTTGTGTACGATTCAATTTTCTTGCACATTTACTGCTTTGCTAACTTCCTTTAAGATTGGGTATTGCACCCTTAGCTGCAATCTCAAACAACTCACTCACTATCACTTGAAGATTCCTTTCATGAGCATCCTTTTATAAAATCAAACTATGTCCTATAGACTGCCTACTTACTACAGGGGGCTCATTGTTTCATGGTATTGTAGTTCTTAAGATCCTTCAACCTTATTGACACTACTTCACAGTCCACATAAGGTATTATTCACTATTCTCCCATCTTTGGTGAGTCTCAAGACACTGCTCAAACATGCAATCCACTACCTCCATTATATAATGTTAATGGCTAAGAAGAAACATTGAACCTATGAATACCACTGTTACTTCATTTGGACAGTCATTCCCTGATTGCATTTGCCTTGTCTAACACTACCAAAAGCATTTGAAAAACCCTTAAGGTCAACAAAGGGGTAAGGAAACTCACTGTTAAAATCTCCACTTTACTATGCAAGGTTTGAGCTTTATTATCTTGTCACTGCTCAACCTCTTTCTGACTATCATTCTTCTTACCATAGATTGCATTTACAAATGTCACTAAGCTACATAGGTGTGCTTTTTATTGGCTACAATCTTTAGATTGCAAGATTTTGTTATTACCTACAATGTCTCAATCTTTCTGGTATTGCAACACCTCACTAATCCACTATAGTGTTGTTTATGTTTCTATGGGAGGCCTAGGTTTGTACCCTAATCATGCTCTTACCAATGCTTCTGTTGTTTTCTATTAGGGCTCTCTCAATGTTGAGGGCCCTAGGGATAAGCTCGTCATAAGAATTGACACATTGAATCTTTAACTAAAAGGATAATCCATATTGACATTAGCAATGATGACTCCGACTTGTTGCTCCTTAGGAATGGGTCACTTGCTCTTACTAGCTCGCTACCTCCATTGTTGTAGGAATTTTGTGATCAAGTTCAATATTTTGATTTTAGGAGTCTTAATAGTTGGAAATCATAGTAAAATCAGAATTTAATAAGTTTTGGAATTAGCATTGTAAAGTGTTTTTTGGGGTCATTAACTTCAGACTATCTTCTCTTTTGCAGGGGTGGTTGCATGCCAAATTTTTTTGGTGTAAAATATCAGAATTATTAGATTATGTTACCTGTCTATGAATAAAAATTATTGGAGTGTGAGTTTGATATTTTTTGAAGATCTAAATAGTCAAGCTTGGTAAAGAAAAATCATGTCAGATAATATTAGTCCAAAACAAAATGAAGAGACACTTGATAGATTGTAGGCTAGATTGAAAGGAAAGGGTGATGGGGAATGTTATTTTCCTTGCAATAATTGCAAGGGCTTAAAG
>VDFB02101051.1:0-27344 GCA_007258455.2 Sequoia sempervirens
ATGCATGTTATTTTGTGAAAGGTGTTGGAACCTCCTCTCTTCACTTAGATTCCGACATCTCCCTTCAGTTGAGTGATGTTCTATTTGTACCAGGCATCAAGTGGAACCTTGTCTCAATTTCAGCCTTGGAGGAAAAGGGATATCAAGTTGCATTCTCCGAAGGAAAAGTTCTTGCATGGCCGAAGAACTCTAGCATCAAGTTAGCCCGAGTGATTGGTGTTCGGCAAGAATGTCTCTACAGAATTTGCACTCGTCCACTACAGGCTTTGTTGCATGATTCTTCAAGTTCGTGTGAGCTTTGACATAGAAGACTTGCTCACCTTCACTTTAGAGCACTTCCAACCATGAAGAAGATGGTCACTGGCATTCCTAATCTCAGCCAGGAGCATGAAGGTACTTGCTGAGGATGCGCTTTGGGTAAGAATACTAAAGGACCCTTTCATAGTAGTGAAAGTAGATCTAAATGCATTCTAGATCTTGTTCATTCTGATTTGTGTGGTCCAATGTCTGTTGCTTCTTTGAGTAGTTTCTTGTATTATGTAATTTTCATTGATGACTACTCTAGAAAGACTTGGATTTATTTCTTAAAGTGTAAAGAATCTGAGGAAGTACTTGAGAGATTCAAGGAATTTAAAGCTCAAGTAGAGAACTTGTTCGAGAAGAGGATCAAAGTTCTGAGATTTGACAACAGAGGAGAATACATCTCTAGAAGCTTTCGTAACTTTTGTGTTGAGGTAGGGATTAAGAGGGATTTTTGTGTTCCCTACAATCCACAACAAAATGGTGTAGCAGAAAGGAAGAACAGATCCATCGTAGAAGCAGCTAAAGCCATGATCCATGATCAAGATCCGCAAACCTTCCTTTGGGCCGAGGCATCTAGGACAACTGTGTATGTTCAGAATCAGAGTCCTCATCGTATCTTGGAAAACATGACTCCTGAGGAAGCTTTCACAGGTGTGAAGCCTAAAGTCAGCCATTTGAGAATATTTGGTTGTCCTATGTATGTTCATGTGCCTAAAGATAAAAGGACTAAATTGGAACCATCTAGCAAGAAGGGAATATTTGTGGGCTACAGTGAGTCTTCAAAAGCCTACAGGATTTACATTCCAGGTTAGAAACTGATAGAGATCAGCAGGGATGTCACATTTGAAGAGGATGTTGCATTCAAGAGATCTAAAGGTTCTCCCATGGAGATAGATAATGAAGACCATGAGACTCCTCAGGACATGGAAGTTGACCATACTCCTGAGATTCAGAGGGAGTCTCCTGAACCAGAAGAAGATGGTGATCTAGTTGAGCCTTTGGAACCTACTGATGGGCCTAGAGACATTGTTATTGGTCGAAAGAGACCTCTATGGGCTAGGCAAACAATGCAGTAGGCAAAAAAGTTTGCAGCCCCTAGAGGAACATTCAGAGAAAGCAAAAGACCTCAGAAGTTTTCAAGCTATGTTGCATTGATGAGTCAAATGATTGAATCTGAGCCTTCCAATGTTGAGGAAGCTTCATGTCAGCAAGTATGGAGAGATGCTATGGCTGAAGAGTATCAATCTATTCTCAAGAACCGATTCAAGGTCATTTCATCTACCATAATTTATTGCATGTGGTTTTTGAGGGTTTCTTCTATGAATTTCACAGTTCCCAACTCATGCCCTTCTCTTTCAAGGTCCAATGACCATAAACATAGAGGACGACTAGAGGGAAATGGGGAATGGTCTCCCACGATTCATTGGTACTAATGAATTTGTTTGGCCATGATTTTAGGTGCGATTTGTAGAGGAATGACTTGCAATGAGCGTGGGCGACCCTTGTAGCGTGAAGCAACCACATTTCTTCTCCCAAGCTCTCATGAATGAGCTATAGAGATATATGGCCGGGTTTCCATTATTCAAAGGAGGTGACGAAAAAGGGGAAAACAAGGGAGCATAGTAGAGGAAGAAAACTTGCTCAATAGAACCTTAGAGGGTTTTTAGTTTCCAGCTTTGGGTATCATGTTTTTGATATTCTAAAGATTCGAGTTTATCACAAATTTGTAATAAAAACTTGTAACCTATGAAGAGTGAATAATTAAAGGTAGAATCGACCATGATTGAATGTCTCCTTGTGTATGTTGTTCTTTTCTAGATGTGTTGCTGATTTGTTGACTAACCAGATGACTATAAATCCTCGCAAAAGTATCTTTTTAGGAACGATAAAGATATGTATGGGTAAACATTTGTTGTCTTTCTAAATACATGTGTAGAACCTAATTTGCTTGTGCATTTTGAAAGATATAGTCTTTTGTGGTGTCTTCATTAAGGTATCACCATTGGTTTTAGTTATTACACGTTTTGTATGAACTTAGTGACTTTGTTGCCCAATTGGATGTAGGCATTGATCTGCTACAGGCTCCTCTCCATCATCCTAACACATTCACAATAACTCAATATAAACATCTTCTCAATTTAGTCTGATTTAGTGTGTTCTCTCTGTCATGTCTAAATGCCTATATCAACACAAGGGGTTATCATAAAACACATTCGTAGATTCTCATATAGCAGATTATTTACTTTAATAAGGTGCTTGATCTTGAATATTGCAAACTAGCATATAGGCACAAAGTTACCACTAGAATATGGGTGTACGATGCAATGGGTATGGTTTGTGTCAGGGTAAGTATTTAATTTCTATGGTGATATCTATTATAGCACCTTAGGGAAGATCCCTTTCCCTTAGTAGAGACAAAAGTGAAGGAGGTTTTACCCACTTGAGTAATTGGTTCATAGTTTCCCAAGCCTGATCATAAGAGTGTTGTCTTCTCCCCAAATTTGACACCCTTAGCATATGGGAGGAGATTTAGCTTTAGGGATTTGGGACCTACAACTTTGGTCACCAACATCCCCTACAACTTGGAACTTACTATATCATGTAAACATATTTCTACAATGGTGAATTTGGTTTGTTTTGAAACAAGGCTGGCCTATGGAGCTAGAATTGGCTGACATTGTAATCCTTGTGGCAACAAATCTGGAAAACATGTTCCAAATAAATGAAAACACACACACACACACACACACACACACACATTTTCATTCTTCTATGTTTAGAAAATCAAATGAAGTAGGATATATATTAGAAAAAAATGGAGAAAACAAGAGTTGTTTGTTAAAAAAAAAACAAAAACCAAAACACTTACCTCCCATCCAAGAATCTTCCTTCATGATCCCCCTTGACAACAAATTGACTCTTGCACATGCATAGGAATAGCAATCCAATCACTTTGGAATCTTCAGTGATCAATCTCTAGCTTTGTTTGTGCAATGATAAACAAGATTGAAAGTCCAACATGTGTATTTGGTTTGTGTCTTTTGTCTTCAAATTGAGGTAAATGAGTTTGTTTTTGTGTTCCAAGGCCTTTAGAGGTCAATTTTAGTGTTATGGACAAAAGAAAAATGACAATATAACAGTTCACTCCTTCTCATGGGAGAGTCTTACAAGGAGTGAGTGTTGAGCATGGTGGTAGGATAATGCACTGAAACTTGCCCTCTAGCATGCCCAAGTAGACAAGGCTGCATAGTTTCCTTTTTTAAATTTTCGGGACTTTGAACCCTATTTGAAATCGATGGTGACAAATTATAATCAGTATGCACATAAAACCGTCATTGAATATATGGGTTGTTTAATAACTATAGCATTCCAGCCATAAGATTTCAGAAGGGTTCTTGGGGTGCCATCGTCAGAAACCATTATTTCTAAGGCTATAGGAAAAATAACACCAAAACAGAAAGAGGCTTTCATTAAAAGAATATATAGGCCAGATTTTACTCAAAAAGAAAAGGACATTCTTTGGCATGCAGGCAATAGAGGATTGCATAAGCAAATGTTGGCAAACGTAGAATGGAAGTGCCTCATGGACCTAATCAAATGCTGATTGACAGGATCCAGCCGAGCATCCGATATAGCCATCTGGATGGTGGACTATATGATCGGCCTCAGCTTAGGAAAAATCTATAATTGGGCACAATTTTTGTTAGAGTGCATAAGGGAATTTCTATCATGTAAAGACAAGGCATTTTACATGACTCAACATGTGATTTCCCTATTTTTGGATGCCACCTTCACCCAAATTCTTGCTGCCAAATTTGGCAAATTATAGCTGGTTGCCGACTATGACACTTCATGGCCCATAGTATTGTGTTGGACTACTTTGGACACTTTGGAAAATTCAAGGGAGGAAGTGAAAGCAAGCAAGAGGCAAAGGAAACAAAAAGCAACATTAGGTGAATGTGAGGATAGCAACGAGGATTATGAGCCGATTGTGTTATCTTCATCTACAGATGGCACCACACCCATAGACACACTCAACCGAATTAGTGTCTGTAGATGATGAGAATCAACCCATAGCCCTAGTAGTGCTAGTTGCAGCCGAGGAGACTCAGGCCATAGCTCTAGTGCAAAACATTCCTACCATCGAGGTCGAGCGCATAGCCCCATCAATTCCAATGGTAGTGGAGAACATTCCTAGTAGTGGTGATTTTCCTACCTCATTGGTTCTAGAGGACTTGTTGATACCCTTAACATAGATTGACAATTGGCTAGAAATCCTTGGCACTCCCATTGACGTTCAAGAGTTTCCCCCTTTGAGCTCACTTGAGGATATTGAGATGGCTACTGAGCAACTTGGAGTGATCCACTCTACTGGCGAGAGTACGAAGCTGCGCCCCAACACACAAACAATTCCACCTAGTGCAAAGCTGGAGCCTATACAAGAAGGGGAGCCTTCCTTGGCACGACAACCTATAGTCACTTAGACATCACCCATGTCTACTCTTGCAAACCTCCCTATTCTAGAGCAAGAATCTTGTGATTTGGAAGGGATAGTCATCGAGATTACCAAACTCAATGAGATTGATCCATTGGGTACTATCCAACGATATATTTAGGATTTGGAGCCTATGGATGCAATTATATAGGAGGTAGCAGGCTCTCTTGTAGGCTGAATAGTGCCCATTCCCCATTGGCATGGCACAAGGCCCAACACATTCTAGCATTTATGTAGACGAGCTGTGATGGTGAGTTTACTAACCTCTTGGTGTCCAGAGGATGGTCGAAACTTGAGACCACAAAGATGATGATTGCATTGTACCCTGCTAGGCCTACATTCTAAGGGAGGAATGGGAAGCTAATTTCATCTCTCGCTATGAGATGTTTGATGCTCAACCAGCAAATATATCTGGTGGTCTCCATCTCTCCATGGAGGCTGAAAATGCAAGAGTAACACTTGGGACATGGGAGTGAGTGGAGAGAATTAGGTAGATGAGGCAAAAATAAAGAGATTAGAGGATCCGAGCTTCTGGTGATAGAGAGAGTTTACAAATGGTGAAAGTGGCCAAAGAGAGAATTGATAACACATCACCTCAAGATGCTGACGGAGGAAGTCTACCAACTTTGCCAACTTAGTTCTCAAACATCCCATACGACCTCCTTAGTTTGCCTAGCTCTGGGGACATCTTACCCATCCTCTCAATAGATAGAGTATGTTTTATTGTTGTCTCCCAATTTTGTTTGCCAATCGTCTAGAAGATGACTTTCTTTTGGGGGGAGGCTGACAAATGTTTACTGCTGAATTTACTGAAATGATTATAACAAGAAATTATACATAGTAGACAATAAAGTATAGACAAGATAGTTCATATCAATAGTCAGAAGATATTTCTATTCATTCATGTGCAATTACAATATGTTTGGGATAGTAATGCCTACAGTCCCCAATGATGTATACAAACATAATATTTATAGGACAGCCGACGGTTGTTAAGAACTGCGAATCGTCGGCAGTTGGCACTACAACTGTCGAGAACTACTTGTCGATTACATCAACTAATAATTATTTATTTTGCTGATTACAATATGATTTACTTAGTGTATTGGCCGACTACACCTATTGAAAATAAAGTAGGCTACAATTCTTCAATTAGCTCTTTTTTGAGAAGGGGACATGAAATCAATCTTATCTTGTATGAATTTCAATGACCTTACAAAAGGAAAAAACAACTAGGCAATCTATGTGTGTGCCCAACATTAACGAGTTCACCCTCCAACTCACCACAAAGGTGGGTGTTGCAAGTAAGGTCATTGGAGGATTCCTTTTGAAGCCCCTTTAATATCCTTCATTTTCTAGACAATGTTTAAAAAGCTCCAACAAGTACGGCTTGAAAATTTGCTATTGATAATTGTGCAAGAATTGAGCGTCAAGATTTCAGGAAAAAATTGGAGCAGTTTTAAGAAAAAATGTCAAAAAATTATGCCTGCTGCATACAAAAATGATGGTAGAAAAACTTGCCCAACATTTTTTAGAAAAAATGATGCAAATCTTTTTTCATTCATTTGTTGTAATTATTGATGGCTAGGGCACAATTTTTTTAAAAGAGTTTGATGGGTTCATTGTCCATTGGTTCAACAAACATTTGAGAATCTATATGATGAATGACATAAGGCAAGTTTGGTAAATCTTGAACAATGTTTGCTTAGAGTACTAGTATGGGTTAAAGAAAGTTGATTTTGTAGAAAACTTCTCTAATTTGTTTCTTGTTTTGTTTGGTGGCTGTTATAGCATATTTAGGACACAATAGTTCAAACCGAATTATTGATATATATATTATAATATTGTATTATATTGTTTATAATTTAATATCGTAATATAATATAATGTTTATATTATAAAATAATATAACATTTACATTACTAATATTTTTTTTTTTTGGATCGGTAAAAGTACAAGCCATATTAGAATTGCTCTAAAATGAAATTACAAATGAAAGCGGCCGATCGAGCTTAGCTCGGACCAACCATCCACGGTAGAGAATGTAATTTATACGATCGCCTCACATACCTAGCGAATACATAGATTGGGCTGAAGATTGACTTTCAGCCAAACGGACTCCCTAAACATATGAACATACTAATTTACAACACATATATTGGTCTGAAGACGAGCCAGCATAGCCGCTCATTAAACTGTCCTTGATGTATCTACCAGAATGTCGTCTGCCGCCAAGTTTGCAAGATCATCCGCCTCCTTATTCAATTCTCTATAGACGTGATTGATGGTTAAATAATTCAGAAGTTCTAGGGCTCTATCTAAAAAGGCTCTTAGTTTCCAGTTTGGAGTTGAACCTGTCCTCAGAGCATTGATTATAATTGCCGAATCACCTTCAATTGCGATCTTAGACAGACCCAATGCTTTACACAGACTCAGTCCTTCCAATAGTGCTCTTAGTTCTGCCAAGTTGTTAGTTGTTTGTTCGAGAGGAATTGCCTTTTGACCTACCATTGAGCACTTCCAGTCCCTAACAATGCATCCTGCTCCAGCCTTCCCTGGGTTGCCCCGTGCGGCACCATCAAAATTCATCTTGTACCACCCGAAAGCTGGGGGCGACCATCTCCCTTCAGCCCTTAACTTCTTAGATTCCTTTTCGCCTTGACCAAAAAAGGGGGGGATACTAAGCCCCGACCACACCTTCCTAATTGCACTGTCCCATTTAGTAAAGGAGACATTTTGCTTGATATGCTTCAAATTTCTGCTATTAACCACTTCTGTTAGAGCCGCTTCCAATTTATTCAAGAAGGATTCCTCATCAAGTTTTTTCGCCTGGAAGACCCTTCTATTCCGCTCTTTCCAGATTTCCCAAATTAGTAGAGAGGGGGAAATCGTCCAAAGGATACCAAAAAGACTTAACTTTTGAATCCTGGGCCAGGAGTTGAAGAGAGTATTTCAAAGACTATACTAATATTTATATATATTATTATATAAAATTTATTAATCTTATTAAATATTTATAAGGTTTATAAACATTTCTGTATATAAAAATACAAAGAAATATGTATGTTGTTTCTAATATTCTTGTTTTTAGGCTGCAAATATATATGGTTATGATTTTTATGCGATTTTTGTATGAATGAACTCAACCCTCCAAAAAATTTGCCGGATCCACAAACTAAATCTGCGAATCCGAACAAGATCCTAACCAAAAACAACAACAAAGTGTTTTCTTGAACAAACCAGGTTATTTGCACATGTTCTAATAGAGATTGCTAATCAACATGTCATCTGTTTTCATTCTATATACTTGATGAAGCATCCATCAAATGCTTGTTTAGGAAGTGGTGCATCCAAGGGATAAAATTAAGAGATATCCCATATTCATTGTGGAATGATATAATTTAGTGTTTAAACATTGGTATTGAATTCTCATCTTGGTCTATATATATGAATAAAATCAGTAATATGTTTTATATATTTTGTAATACTCATGTTTTTAAAGAATATTTTAAAAAATTAACATATTTTTTTAATGTTTGATAAATTTGTTGAGTTATTGCTGAGATTTTCCTTGAGTTTTTGTTGAGTCACGAGTTTTTATATTTGTTGGGTTAGTCGAGTAATTGCCTATGTCTTTTGATGATGCCTGTCATATAATATATTATATTGATTGCATATATATTGGAGGGCATATCAGTTGCTGTTTTTATCTGTAGTTGCTGCCCTTCTGCTTGCAGATTTATTCCTGAGTAATTCTCTTTATCTCTCTCTCCAATCTGCATGTACTTCTTTTGCATCTGCATATATATCTCTGTTAGAGTCTGTATATTTTATCTTTTTATCTCCTATCCTCCTCCCCCCTTGCAAATGATGTGACTTCCTTTTTATACCCTCCCCTGGAGAGGACAAGCCACGTCCCTTCATAAATAGGAACCTTGCCAAGAGTCGTGTCTTTTCCCCAACAGAACGCTACCTTAATTATTATTACTTTGTTATTTATTTTATGGTCTTATTAGTTATTACTTTAATATCATGATTTTATTCCTGCCTTCTGATCGCAACACTTTTCCTTGAATAAGATAAGGTAGAATTTGTCTTTTATGGATTTGTCTTATATGGCATTTGTCCTCTATAGAATCGCTAACTTGGAGATTGATTATTACCTTCTGATCACTGCTCCCGTATGTTTTATCTTATGCCAATTTCTGTATTAGTCACTGCATGTTCATTCTTGAATATAATCACTATGCTTATATAACTATCGCTGCACATTAGGATATACTAACTGCTGCTAATATTAATCGTTGCTTATGCAAATAGTTATTGCTGCTATTCTCTTTAATGTATATTATGTTACTTATATTAATTATTATCTGTTTCTTTATTTTAATATATTTATTCTTATATTGGTTTTATATATATTTAATATTCATAATATTATATTGTAATAATATTCATTGTTAATATCTATATTTTAATGTTGTAATTTGGGGACATGACAGACACTATTGGGACAAGGTGAGATACTTCTAGAATCCATGACAAGGTTGAAGCTGGGAAACACCCTTCCTATAATATCCCTTATTGGGATTGTTCAAGATTATACCAATGAGGCATCAAAGTAGTTGGGATGCTTATTTGTCATTGCAAGAACATTGATCTTTTGGATCTACATTTTCCACAACGAAGTTGCCCTTATGATCTAGGCTTGGACAAGGCTGGTACAAGGTGGGATGCTCTTAGAATTGGCTTACAGGCCAAAGTTGCAAAACTCCATTCCTGTCACACTCCAACCTTCCTTGTTCAAATATTAGTAGATATAGGCTTGAAATAAATTGGGTGCTGAAAAGAGTAGGATTGTGCCAAATTCAAGCTGAGTTGCTCATCATTGAATCCACTAAGATAGTTTTTATTCCCATTGCCGAGCACGTCATAGAGTACTAAGATTGCTGAGAATGGGCACATAGTTGGAGGAGGCTATCTAACGATACAAACCTATAATTTCTATTAGAGACGATCTCTCCGAAGTTATGTTCATAGGCAATCACCAAAAATCGTCCTCTACTTACAGGTTGTTCTCTATTCAAGGGTCTTAAGTGATGATTTTGGGTTATGCTCATACAATCAAGTGAAACATGGTTACATGTTGAAGCTTTGCTCTACTTTGTTCTAACAATGGAGAATCTAAATACAACATAATTAAGGCATCTTAAAAAATCAGAAGGCTTGTTTTATATCAGTCGTATATGGAAGAGGCAAAATCTGTTAAGTAGCATAAATTATTCAAGGGCTGACTTGAAGAATTAGAGAGGATGAACTCTATGCCTACAGAGCAGAGTTTCCAGGTTCATGGGGAAAGGACTTCATCCGCCTCATAATAAGCCTATCAAGTTTACAAATCCTTCACATACCCTTGTACTTTTTAAAATGCATGTCTCAGACTACTAATACGTTCTTCATCTTCATACATCTGTTATGAATTTGTTGCTGCACAACACCATGCCATTAATTTACTATTCCAAGTTAAAAAAGACTTTTCCTAACAATAAGAAGACATTTGCAGTACCAATAAGTTGCCTGGATTTTGTACCCTATGGAATAGGGTTGCCAAGTCTCTAAATCAGTTTGCATCTTCACGAGAGTATCAATCAAGCATATCTGAAACATAAAGCCACTTAGAACCTCATAGTGCTGCAAACTTGGATGCGTAGTTTAATTCTTTTATCCAAGTTGTTATGACCTCACTGGACCTTATAAATTGATCTTCAATCACAATAGCATTCCATTTACACAATTTTGACAAGGCATGGTGAAAGTGTAAATGGAATTCACTTTGGTTTAAAATGAGAAAGACTCGGGAAAGTAAAAAAATGATATAACATTTGTAAATATAGACATTTTTTTTTTTGTTATTTTATGCTAAATATATTTAATAGAGATTACAAAGATGGTACACAAGAAAATTCTGATCATATAAGAAGAGTAGGGTTTTAAAACAACTATTTTAAGGGCTGGTCCTAAAATAGTAGGTGCTATGGTCATGGAGCACGACCTACTATTTTAGTGGTGGCACTTTTTAAGCTAAATACTCATTAAGGTATGAATTATAAACAAACTGAAGTATCCCTACTAAATCTAACCCAAAAACTCATTTTTCAGAGTGTTGACATTTTGTCAAACAGTTGTTGTGCAAACTCATGAATTCTGATTTTCTAACTGCTGTTCTGATTTTCTGAGTTTTGTTTGATTGCTTTCGATGTTTGGTTGAGTGTTTTCAATGCCAATAACATAAAGGAAATGCATAGAACTGATATATAAATGATTACACAACATAAATTGATAAACCCACTTCCATTTATGCCATTAAATTAAAGATATAAGGTCTGATTAAAATGATAGTTATGTCTGATATGAAAATTATCAGATTGTAACAGCTCTATTAAACCCAATACACATGAAAGATTTGAATACCCAATATGTGTAATGTCCCCATTAAGGCAACCTTAATATTTTCACTTTATTTCTGGATTCATCAATTGAAATCCAAACTGATAGGCTCGTGAGGCTCCTAGCTAAACTCCATAACCCTCAGTTGGGTCCCCTAACCATGCTGCTGACCTACGGGAACCCCAATAGTAGGCCAACCTCCACTAAGGTCTGAGTTGCCTAAGGAAGGGACATTACGCAAACCCTCATAGATGCTAATTATTTAAACTCTACTATTAATTCAAACAAAAACTTATTAAAAATGCATTAACCTTAACACTAACTTAAAATTTTCCAGTCTATTTTTCTACCCCTAAGTATAAAAATAATCAAGAAAACAATAGGTATACATAAAAAAGAAGAAGTTTAGAACGATGTTTTAAAAAGTGTGGGAAAAACTTGGGAAATGGAATGGAAAATGTGTTTGGTCACAATTACTTGGGATAAATTGCTAGTTTTTTTGAGTGCAATGCTGCTATGGTTTCGATGTTCATTATTAGTCATAGCAACAACATAAATGCTAATGGTTTCTAAGCAGTATGGTCAAACTTGTTAAATCAATATCTAATATTGGAGTATTTATGACTCGGCAACTACCCTTTTAGATGTATTATTAAGGTCTTCCCACTTGAAGGGATTACTTTGCAATCTGTACTCAAGAATTCAATTAGTTGTGTGCCATAGCAGCATACTCAATACCTCTTTAATCTATATCAGACGATGATGTCAATTGTAAATATGTTGATTACTCCCTCAAAAAAATTTCCAATAGAATACAAGACGGCATCATTCATAACAGAATTTGATCACAACCACTACTAGGTTAATCCCTCTAGAGCCCCTCCTACAGTTAAGAAGAAGTAGCAAGGCTACAGTTGCTAATCAAATTCAGACGCCCAACATCATACAGATGTGTCCCACTGGGAGCAGGGCATAACTTTTGCAACATTTCAAACTTCTTGATCAACACAGCTGTACCTATCATACTACTTAAAAGAAAAAAATAAGTCCCATTTTCAACTAGTCAAGCTCAATAAACAGTTCAGATAAAGAGCAAGTACAACAATGGAACTTATTGCAGATCTTCTAACTTTTGGCACAACTTGTGTTGAGAGCAGGGTAGGCTGGCCTTCCATGATTTTACTTAAAAATTACATACATGGTTCTATAAAATACAAGAACAATGCCACTAATCAAGTCTTTGTTGCATTTATTTATCTATAAACTACCTCAAGTACATGTATATAGACAATCATACCCTGCTATGCAAATTATTACTTAACCAATATCATATTTGTCACCCTTTGCAACAATACCAATAATGATTCAAGTGCAGCTGTTTGATCAATAGTTAACTATTATACATCATATGCCTACACCAGAATACAAATTTACAGCCATAATGACCATGCATACTTCTTGAGGAAGTTGATTCACAACAAGGGGTAAACTAACAACCATGTGCAACTAACAACGGAACTTGATCGTGTACAAATTCATGCTACTGCTGCAATATGATATGTGTTTTGACTAAGTTATTCTTGGGAAGATGGCCACATCGATGGTGCTTAATTGTCATCTGCAGAGCTGAATAGGCTCTCACTACATTATGCCTAAAATGGATGCCAGCCCTTCCTCACAAAGGGAATTATGCTAGGGTCTAATAAGAAGAGATGCGTAATGTGAACCTAGCATGAACCCAACATGCATCCAGTTATGGCAAATTTCATCATGACAAACAAAAGGTGTTATGATGACTGCCCAACCTGAAGAGAAAGAAGGTTGCATACTTAGAATGATTGTATCTTGGACTTAGGTGGCAATCAAGTTGACCTTTGGGGTTGTGTGTTTGGACCTTATCCTCCATATACATTTTTCTGGATGATGAGAATTCCTTTTGGAAAAAGATTTCACAAAAATACCAAAGTAGAAAACAGCTAATCAAAATCTCTACATAGAAGCCAAGATGCTCACATGGGGGTGATAAAAGCTATAGAGCCAATAAAAGAAAAGAAGAAACTATTACACTTTTATTGAACAAAGATTTAACATATATATTGGTTATTAGTGTTAGGGTTGTATTTAATTGCAATCCTATGTGTAATCTATTGTATGTGACAAGTGAGCTTGAAGGCCTTCTTGTCTCTATCAGATGGAGCTGAAGGCAGCACTGGCAGTTTGGGGAGGGGGTTGGCCCCCAAGGCTTTTTTAGGCACTTTTCGCACTGTTTTCTTGTCATGGCGTTGTAAAACTACCTTTTTTATGTGCCTATTAATACATGCTTATGCATGAGGGGTTGGAGTGAGTTTTATAGAGATTTCATTGGTACACAAGGGCTGCCAGAATGCTATTGGATTGAAGGGAGAAAGTCTTTTGCATAAATACTCTTATGTTGAAGATTAATACGTACTTGCATCTTTGATGGTGGAATTTTTTTCTGCAAGGGTTTTCTCCATGTACATTTTGTGTCATGTTTTGGTTTGTTGATTTCTATTTGCTTTCATATAATCTCTTAATGGATAATCCAAGCTTTAATAAAAATCAGATTTGCATACTCTTTGAAGAGCTAACATTTGTAGTAGTTTACCTTGTTTTAATAACAATTAGCATGGTAGAAAGTGGCTGTAAATATTTAGTTTGCTTGGAGATATTGAGACCACTTGTACTTTGCTATTTGAGGTGCATGAGCAGCAAAGTGTCTCCCCTTATAGTTGGGTCAATTCCAGTTCTACCCAACAACTGTCTTTTTGATTTGGGCCTTGGGGCTGACATTCCATGTAATAAACGGAACCAATTTTTTCCAATTTTGCCAAAATTACAACAACATAGAGAAGGCACCCATTAGGGTTAGATAAATCAAACCAGCAGTTACAATATAACTCATTGCCAAGAATGCGCACTCAATCTCAACAAGAGAGAGGCTGTCATATGGCAAGAGGATCGTCAGTACAATAAATCAGAACTGCAATTGAAAGTAACTCAACACCAAGTATGTGCTACCCAAACCAGAATGGAATGAGGCGACCATATGGTGGAGATTTAAAGAAATACAAATGCAACTTCGAAATAAACTCAGCACCCAGAATGTGCTTTCAAACCCGGAGTGGGAATGGAGCTACCATAGGGCGGAGATGTATGATATTACAATGCAAATCAAAGTAAATAGGCGGCAAGCCAGCCTCTTCCACTTATTCAGTGGGCAATTACAAACATGATAAGCAAAACTGAGAGAAATGCTGACAGTACTACTGTTCAGCTTACAATGAGAAGTAGAATGCCTGCAAGATCAAGGATTTAAGCTCTACAAGTTGCTGCAATAGTAAATATGTCATCCACTAGGTCAATAATGAATTCCTAACACCCGTCCTTCGCTAATATGCAATTTTCTCAAGTCTGATCTGACAGACCAGCAACATGAATTACAGAACCAGCAATACATAAACTCAATGAAAAGCTCACTCACTCATTTCTCACTCAAATTACATGAAAACTGATGCAAAACACTCTTAAAATGATGGCGCCTAGTTTAGTTATGAGAAAGGACAGCTAAAAGTGGCTATTAATTAATGGCACGGATCCCAAAGCACTTCAAAAAGGGCGCCCTACAAGGAATGACGAATTTGCTTTATAAAATCATAAACTTCGTATTAAAATCTGCAAATATTCATGAAGGGTCTCTTCCAACAGAGAAAACCAATGAGACAATACCCAGAACAACTCTTTTTGTATTTTTTGATTTATGAGTGAAACTATAGATTCAGCCCTGTTATCAGCAACTCCAGAAAATGACATAAAATGCAATAAACTGAACTACACAAGTAAACCCAAACTACAAATGCAAACCTCACTACAAAATGTCACTCAAACAAGCAAAACTCTCCACTAGGTGCTATCTCTCAAGCACGAAGTCGAGCCAAGGCTAGGAGGCATTCATTCCTCAAAGCAATCCAGCAACCATTTCGGCAGCATAACAATACTCAAGATATCAGATGCCCAAATGAAGACCCAAGCTCTCCTTTTATAACTTTGTGAAAACTCTCCAGAAGCTTCTAGAAACCCTAATTTTCAAATTTGAAGTAACTCCTTTTCCCTCTAAAGATGGCGTCTCTTTTCTCAAGGCAAATTAACTTTTAATTTGAATTAATCTTCTCCTCAAGATGGGCGTCCCTTTTCAAACATTGATTTTTGGACCTTAGAATATAATAAAATAACTCCATGAGGCGCCACCCCTCAAAATCCCCCTTTTATGAACAACTTAAAGTTGCTTCACTAGGCCAAGGGGTCTCAATAATAAAATATAACATTAAAGTATAACATTTTAAAATCAACTGGATATCTCACCAAAAATGCTTCCCAAGGTCAAGATTGATCAAACCAATTGAACATACTGAAGATGAGAGCCAACCAAGCCGAAGTCAACAGGACCACTGCCAGAAATAGAATTTACTAAAAATAGTAAATTCTCGAAAGTGCTCAGAATGCCAAACCGAAACCACCAACGCGAAGCTCTCAGAAAACCCAGAAGGAATCTGCAATCCAAGTTCAACATTTCCAAGTGCAAGCTCCGCAAAAAGACGAAAACGTCCTCCAAGAAGTTTGGAAACCCTAATTTTGAGCTTCTGCTTAGCCTACGAGCTTCCAGAAATAGGCTAAACCCAAATGAAGAGTGTAGGGCTAAATTGGGGACATTACATTCCACTTCTCTATTGGTGGAGGATAGCTTGACAATAAATTCATTGGTAAAGCTCTAGGTTACACTGCTTGGTCCGCAAAGGACTGACATACTAGTTCCTAATAAGTTTTAGGGATGGGATGAGATATCTTCCTTGCATATTGCAATCATTTAATAGCTCCCAGTTGGGATATTTCAACCCCTCAGCTGGCCTCCTTGGGACACCCCCTCTTTTTTTGAATTTCGCTGTTGGAATCTTCCTTGAGACATCTCCAGCAGTTGGGGATGGTCCTTGAATGTCCCAGGGATGCTAGGATGTCTGAGGGCTTGCCGATTTAAAAAATACAAGAACAGACTTAAATAAGAATAAAAAGACTGAAATATAAATGCTATATTTTAATTTTCTGATTTGCATTGTCATACAAGACTTAGAATCTTGTGTTTGTAATAGTTGTTTTCATTATAATATAACAATAAGATGTTCGCCATTTCACACTTGCATCTTGTCAAACTCAATTTTCAGTTTCATGATTCAATGTTCAATGTCATGGAAGTTATTAATGTTTATGAGTTCAACTTTAGTTAGCCCGTTAGAATTTTTAATGATGCTGAATTATGCAAATGAAATGCTGTTTTTTTTTTTCATTTTTTTTCGTATATTTTAAATTATATATAATTCTAACCTATATTACTTCTATACTTTCCTCCTTTGTTTCTTCTTTAAAAACTACCTTTTAGAAGTTAGTTTCTTAAGCTTTAAACTCTAAAATTCCATTGTTAAAATAACTTTTCCATCTTAGATTATAAAGTTTAACTTTTCTGTTTTATGTTTTTGTTTTTTGTTTTTGGTTGAGTCTGATATTGGTTTTTTCAGTCGTTAAGGCAAGTGATATAGGCAACAGCAAAAAGTTCTGGTCACAAACCACAGTTAAAAGTCAGTACCATTCAGCTAAGTTGCTAACCACAATTCATAGGAAGGATGCTTTCAGTGCAACTTGTTGTACCTATTAGGTACACACAATATGTATGATATCTACATATTGAATAAGAATATAATAGTAGATAGATGAATGTGAAGGATAGGGGTGGTGAGATCTATATAAGTCAAGAGACGTACGATAGACCATGTTCCTAGGATGTAATAGGTTGCATCTGTCAGAACAACCATTGGTAACTAATGGCGTGTAATTAGTTACATCACATATTTACACATATTTATTGCTACCTCCATAAGAATTTTGCAACACGAGATTGGGACAATGACCTACACAAGGAGTCTAAAGATAGTTGGCTGCCTTTCCATAAAAGCTTTTTCCGCATCTACATGATTGGCAGCATGCTGGGTAACTTGGACAATATTTCTGATGCTCACCTTCACTGGATCCTCTTCCAATATGTCATGGATACATTTACATTCCTGATACATTAAGGACTTGAGGAGAAAAAACACCCCTTGTGGAAGCAACATGGAAATTGAGTTGTTTCTGATTTCTAATATCTGAACCATCATAGGACATTACTATGGAACCTTATTTCTCCATACAGTTCTCTATGGATCAACAAATTCCTGTAACTTCTACTTTTTCATTCAATATCTTTCCATTGCTTTTAATAAGAAAAGCTTAATATATTGATAAATAGAGGAGCTACAAAAACAGATAGAAGCTACCTATAGCCAGACAATGGAGGGCATATAGACTAGAAAATTATTAAAAGGAAGCTACTAAATAAAAGATTTGCGAAAACAGCAATGGAGGACCTATGCATGATGACTAAACTAAGAAAACATACTGCTCTGAAATAAATACTTATTCTCAACATGCAAATCTTAACTTTAGCATAGATCATAATAAGTTTGATCAAATTTGATGGGGTGGTATCCAACTCCAAGTCAGTTGATAGGGCTGTAAGAACTAGTTTTCTTTTGCCTTTGTCCTTTAACAGATTCACTGATGGGGATGTAAGAATTTTTGGTGGTTGTTAAATTTTGCCAACTTTAATGTACTAGTGGATGCTTTGGAGGGTAATACTGAAATACCTAGTACAACAGGGGAGGGTGGGGGTCTATTTTCACTGTCTGTCTAACTCCTAGAGTGGGAGGAGTGGGATCTCCAAACAAATTTTCCAACAGCAGGTTAATGGTTGAGTTATATTTGGCTTGGGTTATCACCCATTGGTTGAGATGCTTGTATACCTTGTTAAGTTGGCCTGAAACAGGGTTGTTTTTGCTAACGAGTTATTGGCTTGAAAGCACTAACTGCCAAGATAGTCCTTTCCTAGATATCAAGTGTCATCTTGAATGACATTATCTCATACCCTCCTAGTAGTAACGGTGCGACTATGATTGCTGAGGTGTGTGGATGTGGTTACATAGCCTTGGTTTTACTCCTATGAGAGGATGGATTATGATGAAAAGCAGAATAGTGGATCTGCAATATGAATGAAGGCTCAGGAATGGGCAGGTGGGTGTCAGACATGTCATTTAAACTGAAACTTTCTAGTCGAGGAGAAGAGGTTTATGACACCAAATTCCTTCCAAATGAGATAACTGTTCATGTTTATTATGCTTCTTTTGCCTATGGATCTTGAGACCTGCAGCATACTCATCTAAGGTGTTCAGATAGTGGGCTGTTACATTCTTTTAGTTACATAGCTATTGTTGCATCTATAATTGAACCTTGGCATTTTTGCATTGGAGTCCCTTGTCCAGGATTGGAGCTGTGAACTAAGGGGTTTAAGCTGGGGCTCACCCTGATCATAATGGTGATCCATGGTTTCAATCACAGAAAGTAAAATATGTCTGTGGAGGCAAGTGTTGGGAAACTTGTGGATGATAACATATACTAGAAATAGCTGCTGATATAGTAGAGGAAAAATATCTGTTACCTTCATGAGGACCTAGTACCACCATCAGAATTCTGGTTTTAAAAGTTTCTGTGTGAATACATTTCAACAACTTTTTTCGAGAACTACAACGCAGTTGTTAGAAGTTTCTGATCACAGAACAAGATGACGAGGGTCATTGTTTCTTTGTCTCTTGCTTCCATATTTCCTTTTTCTGTTAAGCATTTAGATGTCATATTATAAGCAGTGAGCTCAAAAAATAGTATCCATTGCCAAATTCTAACGAAGATTTATGCCTGCATCGTTGAGGGACATGCATTAATTGCAATATTAATTGGATGTGATGCCTTTGAATGTTTATAGATTCGATACCAAAATGACACTCATTGTGGTCTCATGGAGCAAAAGGGAAATAGTACGCAAATTGCCTTTATGGTGTAAAATTTTAAATTAATGAGTGGACAAGTCAAAGATAGCATTGTATGCATTTTTGTTGTTTCAATGGTTGTGTTCGTGATAAATCTAACTAGAGTTGATCTACATGATGAACTCATTTAAGGAACCAGACCCTGGTACAAGTTATATTGATTATGCTAAGATTTTAACTTTTCCTTTTCCTGTTAAGTTTTTACTTTCTTTTTTGTCTTATCTTCTCTTTAAGGATTTGCATTGGAAGAGTTTGGCATCAAAATACAAATTTGGTGATACAGTTGATGCATGCAACATTCTTGTTTAATTTGTAAAGTGTAAAGACTGATGGAAATCATGTTATGGCAGTGACGTAAGATTTTTTTTTTAAAATTTTTTAGCCTTTATTGACTGATGGAAAGTTTGCTGGAACAGGTTGATGTATTCATGGATGCTGCATTTGATTCAGTAAGAAAAGACATTGGATTTCTTGAACTGGAGCTTCATGCATTGAGTTCCAAACAGTTGAACAAAAAATCAACTATTCCCGCTGTTGAAACTACAGCTTGTACTACTGCACAGCAATGTGAAGCCTCAATTCAAACACTCCATTCTCTCTGTCTGCAGAAGTCGTTTAGAGAACGACTTCTTCAAAATAGGGTCAGACATTAGTAGTGCTAATTCAATATATATTAATTCTATAATGTATAGAATCTGTTTATTTGTGGCATAAATGAATCTTTATGGTTTGATGATGAATTATGTGTTCTTTATTTAAAGTTATTTTGTTGGTGGAAAGCAAGTTGAGCTTAAGTGCTTTCCCCTTATTTATTTCTAAAGATGTAAACAATGGTCATCTGTAGATCTTTGTGTTTTGACATGGCTGGTAGTGACTCATAATTTTAAGTGTTCAGGAACTCTGTGAGAATGGTGGCATACTTTCCTTAGCAGTATCAGTGCTGAAGTTGAAAGTACCACTGAATTTTACAGATGCAACGTATGTTGTTGCTTCAGTGTCTCGTTTAAAATCCAAAGTTCTATCAATGGTGGGCATTTTAAATTTCAAATTGCAACATTGCAAAAAAGATACTTATATTTTGATGAATGCTTTTAATTTAACATTCCTTAATTTCCTTCATTATAGTTTTGTCTTGTTGATTTTAACTAACTGTTAGTGAACCATAAAAGGTTTATGTTGTCTATTGATTAGCATTTTTCATTTATTGCAGTTGCTCCAACTGTGTGAGTCAGAAAATTGCTCATATTTGGATAAAGTTGCTAATTCTCCAAGGAGCATGCGCTTGGCAGTCTCACTAGTATCTGAGGTTGGATACTTGAAATTTATTTTTAGAAATATTACACAAACTTATATGGTATGCCATGTTTTAAAGTTCTGTCCTGAATATTTATCGAATTTGAACGATTGTCTCAGGTCCTTGATTTGTTAAAAAATACCTTGCAAAAAGAACCAAAACCACCTGAGGTATATACAGACAATGATAGCCCTAAGGGTTACATTCTCCTGAATTCAATGCGACTTGTTGATAATTTGTCAAATGACACAAACTTCCGTTCTTTGATCATTAATAATATTGTAAGTAATTTCTTGCTGTTCATCATCATGTTTAAATAAAAGTAAATCATTCTAATTCACATAACATTATATTTATTCTTTTAATTTTTCCAGCGTGGACTGTTGTCAGACTGGAGACCTGCTTCAAGTATTGGCATTACCTCCAGAAGAGTTTTTGTCGTGTTGGTGTGCGGTAGACTTGTCAGAATCAGAGGAAGATGCTATTCTTATGTATGATCCTTTCCATGCTGCTGGGGCAGTTATGGTATCATCCACAAGTGCAGGGCCCTGTGCTCTTCCAACTTCAGTCCCTCTGGCAGCACAACCAAATAGGTCAATCAGTGGGTGTGCTTTGAGATTGAATTGCATCCCTCCTGCTGCTCATGCTCAACAAAGGACAATATCATTAGTGAACATACTTGCAAATCTACATTGTTATGTGCCAGGCGTTTGTAAAGGTCATATCCATATGTGTATCTATTACTGTTCTTAATGACTTTGTTAATTTCTTTATTTGAAAAGGATAATTGTATTTTATTTTCTACACTTTTGAATATATTGTAACAATGCTAATATCGTCTATTTTTTTTTTGGCTGCTATGCAGAAGAAGTGAAAAATCAGTTCTTCAATAGGTTTCTTGATTGCTTGGCTATGCAGCATCTTAATCAATCTAGTGAATATTTTTGTGACACTGAAGCACAGACAACTGTTCGAATATGCAAAAATCTCTGTAAATTCCTTATGTGCATCAGTTCTATTATCAAATCAGATGCTTAATTACTGTTCATGATGTTTTTTATTTCATTGTAAGATTTTAAAGCATTATACTAATTTTTCAAGGTGAATATGTAGGCACCTTGCGGGACCATGCAATGTTATTAATTCCTAATTTACATTTGGAAGATGTGCAAGTTCTTAGGTAACATGTCCCAAGATACTGTCAACTTTTTAATTTCATGCTATTGAAGGGAAAGCTTGTTTTACATTTAACCAGTGTAATGTGTTTCATCTTTTCCACTGGGACATTTTGATACCCCAAGTTCTGGTTAAATTCTTTTCCATATGATGTATTTTAATGCCTTTATTTATTAATCTAAATCCAGTCTGTGCTTATTCATGCAAAATTTTTACCGAAAGGCACATGGAACAACAAAATGAAATAAAACATCCTTTAATGACCATTAAAGGGCAAGCATCTCATTACTGAAAAAAATATAAAAGCTTACCAATCATTTCATTTATTGTCATAATCATATAATGTTATACAAGCCTAATACTATATCGACTATAATAGTCAGATGCTTGGTTATGTTAGTATGAGTTGAAAAGTTATAGATGTTAAATACCTCCATATGAGGATGAGTGAAAATTGTGTTTGAATGGGGTGCGATATGGTAACCAGGCTCTGGTTTTGAAGTTAAAAGAAGAATTAGCTGTCTCTACTGTACTGGCTCTGAGTTATGGTTTGTGGACTTTGCTGTAGGGAACATCCACCTATGTTTTGCCCCTACAAAATTGCATTTTGAAAACTAGTACTTTTTTGAAAGCTGTTCTTTTCTTGGAAACTCTTTGACAATGGTTTTGCAGCACAGTAAACTTATCTCCAAAATCTTCTATTTCTGGGGCAGTTCTGGCCCGGCAGTGCATTTACTTTCCCAAAAGTGGTTGATTTTGGGGGGAAAGATATTGTGGATCCTACAAAGCCCCCAAGTAAATATGATAGTTTATAAAAAGAACCAAGAAGAACATTAAAGTAAATAAGAAAATGTAACAACCAACTCCTTCTAAACATGGGTTTACCAAAAGTTTTACACCAAAGGTTAGTAATCATTGAGCAAGGTAAACGAGATAGATTTTCTTTTAAAAACAAGAAAAAACCATGCAACTGCATATTATCTCAAATAGATACAACAAAAGCATCATCATTTACTATTACACTGAAAAGATTAACAACATTTACATATTTCAATAAATCCTTTGAGTAAGCTATTAAAAGTAATTGCAAGATAAGGGTCAGTGTTCCATATCTGGTTCTTATTGTCTTCCAAGACTCGACATGCCACCTGCAAGAGGGAGAGCATCATCCGGGTGCTTTACGTCCAACCTTGGACTTAAGCAGTCCCCGCACATCTTCATGACCGGAAGTGGCCCTACCCTTTAACGAAAGGATTAGTTGGGAATCCTCTCAGATTTCCATCTGAGCTTTGGTGTTGTGCCCTACTTAACTAACTCCATCACACTACTATGGATTCCCTCCAACTAAGTACAACTCTGGCTAGCTAAGTATCCAGGTCATAGTGAACTAACAAGTGCATGCAGTGGCAATTGCACTCACTATGGCCATAGTTTTTGTAACTTAAGTACAACCGCTACTTAAAGTGAAGTCATAGTTCGTCCACCCTGCTTGAATTGGAAAAACACTTTTGACCTAGTCATACTGGAACTACTTGTCGCGCCTGACAAACCTTGCCACAAGGTTCATAACACAACATGACTTGTTTTTCTATTGAGATTCAACTGGGTTGACAAAAGAAAGGACCTTTCTTGAAGCCTCGTGTTACTTGGCGTAACTCTCAGGTCTTGGCTCTTGCCACTGGTTCAAGGTCTTAAGATTCATGCTTTTTTTCCACTTAGGGTTTCCTATTCTCATAGCAAGACTTCTTGGCAGTCGCATGCCAACCCAATGGTTGAATTTGTCCTAATTGGACTTAGGGCTAATTAGTAAACTCAAACATAAAGGCCTCCTCCTGGAAGTGTACAATTTAAATACATAACCCTAGAAGGGTTTTACTCGTTCAAGATAGGGTAATCTTTTAGAAATTCCCAATCTTTTCACGTTATTTTGTTAAGGAAGAAGGCTGTAATTTAAGAGGGTTTGGACTTAAGCATCACAACTCTGCATTCCAATTTACACATGTCTTCATAAACGAAAGATTCAACAAACAAACAAGGAATCACTCCTATATCGAGGCAATCTTACCACTTAGTGCCAACTGCATTCTAACACTCTTACTTGACTCTTTTCAAAGTCTTGTGCATTAGTTTCATCAACAGCCATATTACAAAAGAAATATCTAAATCCCTGCCTACGTTGAAATGCACGCAAACTACATAGGCACCTCCATGCTCAATCACATGTTCGAGCTTGTGGCTCTTTTAATAAGATTATCCTCTTTTATGAAGACTAAAGGAGCAAACAAGAACATAATATTCAGATTAAGCCACAATTCTGGTATCACACTTTTCAAATCTTAAAAAGAAACTAATAAACCAATTTTGTTCAGGCCGATAACTTAGACTTCAGCATGTGTAAACATGTCAGTGAATACAGCTCATACAAGCTTCAAATCGGCCAACACTCAAAACCATTCAAAGAAATGGGAGAAAACAGAAGCATAGATTACATGCCTGCCGAAAGATAGATGGAGACGAGAGTTGAAATTAACTCGGTTGAAAATGACTCTTGCAGAACCAAACTCCGCTCTAGCATTACTGGTAACAAGGAACTGCTCTTCCCTATCATTACTCAGACTCGTTCTTCTTTTGGTTTGAAGATAGACTTTTTAAAACACAAAAACTGCCTAAGATAGCATCCCAATCCACTTTTGCCAACCCCAACACAGACACTAAAAGGATTATATATAATCGTAGACCGATTCCCGGTTCCAAACCGTTTTCAAAACAGTTATCAAATCGTTCCAATTTCACCTCCATTGCCTAAAGATGGACTCACGGGATAAAGGCAAGAATCAGTTTTTTAAACCAAATGGTTCTCATAGGTTAATAACCTAATAATCTCCACCACAATGGTTTACCCAATGAAACAAATTAAGCAGCGATTAAAGTCGCATTTCTTTCCCCACCTCGCCTTT
The DNA here is from genome assembly GCA_007258455.2 of Sequoia sempervirens. Taxonomy (NCBI): domain Eukaryota; kingdom Viridiplantae; phylum Streptophyta; class Pinopsida; order Cupressales; family Cupressaceae; genus Sequoia; species Sequoia sempervirens. The sequence continues at coordinate 24,655 of VDFB02101051.1, forward strand.
ATCCTAGATGATATCCCCCCGCTTTCTCCATGAAGGTGTTCAGATCATTTTGCCTCATCACTTAGGAAAGATAAAGGTATTTAGCCTGACAATCAATACAGTATCTTCATCATATTGCATTCATATTCACATTTGCTTTTAAAGAAAGAAAATTCCTTGCATAATATTTCATCTGATTGATAACATCAAACACCCATAGTTCTATCAGAAACTTTTGATCAAAACATTGCATAATTTCATTATAACATAACAATCTTTTGAGATCATATGTGTCATTGCATAATTTACTCAAGGTAAAGAAAGTAGTTTTTGTAAACTAGGGTGGGATGTAACTGAAAATGGAAAATATAACAGTCAAATGAAAAATCTAGCAAACATTACAAGCGCATCAAAGACAAACAATGAGTCTTTTCTTTCATTTCTCATTCTAGATTTCTAAGTTCGAGAGGCAGCAAAGACTCTTGATTGCAAGGGTAGCAAGAACAGTTTTCATCATATTCTAAGGCACGGGTTGTTGTTTTTAAAGCAGGGACAGCAATGGCTAGCAACAATTCTTCTTTTGAGAGCAAGGACAGCAATTTGTAGCAATTTTGGGTTCATTCGTTTCCTTATTTTTCTTTATCCGTGGCTCCAAGTTCTGCCTGAAAAAATGAAGTAATTTCAGCTTCATCAGGATCTAGTCTCTGTGCATTCTAATCCTTGTCTTGTTTGTCACTAGAAAGAATAGTACTCAAAATTGCAAATAAAAGATTGGTAAGTGGATCCTGAAGTAACAGACATTGGATATTTTCAATGTCCATGACTGTTTTTCATGCTGAGGATGATGGATATCTTCCTCAGGCACCTTCTGTGGAGCTATTAGAGTTGTGTCTTCTTGTTCTATTGCTGATTTTGATGACTGAGAGCTGAGCATATTTTGAGTATTTCATTTGTTTGTCTGACATGTACAACCTGATAAAGGTTAATTTTGGAGCTCATTTTTTCATGAGTATACCCCAATATATAAAGACAAACTATCGACATTGCTCTGTTATTGTAAATAAGGTTTAATAAATAATGTGTTTCTTTTGTGAATTTTCCATCTTAATTGCTTATCTTTTGTTAGCGTTTAAATTAGCACCTTTGGAGTGCTATTTGTAAACGGTCAGCTTTTGCAAGTGTTATAGTACTGCTCCTTCGGATTATAGAGAGTAAGATCTCTGTTTGCTGATGTAATGTGTAAGAAAGGGTAGAGTAGACTAAGGTTCCTATCTTTTTGTACTCAGCGGTAGGACACAAGGGTGCACAAACACAATGCGCCGTAGCAAAGCTTTTTTCTGGTTTCTGCAGATCTTAACTACGACTAAACTAACTTTAATCTATCCTATCTCCCCAAGATAAACAGAGCATGAGGGCATAGGAGCGGGAATGGATGGTTGGATCACTTGAATCCGCCGTCTTCTTAGAATATGGCCAAGGCTTTGAACTCTTGGATATACGCTGGGATAAGGTTTTATACAAGGAAACACTCTTTACGGTAAGTTGGATCTGAGAACTGCCAAGGAGGAGGAACCCTTATCCAAGGTATGGGCTAGGAAACAACTTACTAGAAACAACAAATTATGATGTTTTGGCCAACAAACTTGCTAAGGAGGAGGAACCCCTGTCCGAAGTATAGGTTGAAAGTTGATCCATTAAACAACATCACATGACAATTGTTAATAACAAATATCCAAGTAGGAGGAACCCCTATCCGAGGAGGGAAATGAAACAACAAGCTATTTAAACACAAGACGTTATGGAAGAACTCAAATCTTTAGATCAAATTGCATGTGGCTTTTGATTTCTTTCTTTAAGCTTTTTGAACGAATTACAAAGATTGGGATAGCAAAGGCACGAAATCATGCACAATTACGATCAACCAATGAACTCTCATCCAAGAGTGAAGAAATATTCGCTTTCAAAGCTGTTGGCAACAATGGCGCAACAATTTTGCATAGAAAGTAAAGGTTGAACAAACAATGAGCCCAAGGCTATTATTTATAGAACTCAAAGAAGTAGGCAACCCTAAAATCTCCTTGAGTTAACAAACAGTTCTTGCCAATCAATTAAGCAAGATTTATTCATAGAAAGGGGGAACAAACAGTTAATTGGAAATCTACTTCAGTTAATTGAAACTAAACAAAAAGTCAACTAGAAACTACTTTAGTTGACTGAAACTAAACTAAAGGTGAACTTTAATAGAAAGTATGCCTCCAAAATAGACATCCACGTTTAGTGGATATTTGAGATTCATAAAATAAGGAAGTCAATTAGACATCCTTAATTAGTGGGATCTGACAATGCATGATTTGTGGGATGTGGAGTTAACTTAGAAAGGGGCATCGAGTTAACTCCAATTACATTTAATGTCTTCTTGAGTTGACTTGGAAAGAGGCATCAAGTCAACTTAAAGTATCATAAATGCCATTTGGAGGGTAGGACGTCCCAACTAGGTGTTTGACACCTCATCATCTTGAGTCAACAACTCCTTTGACCAGTCGTTGACTTTTTCTGCCTCTTGCAAATTGCTTTTGATATTTGATCTTCTTTGCAGCTACGTCATCCAACCTTGTTGACATGGAATGTGGAAGGTAGTGTGGTAGTAACCGGTGGCGGCTCTATGTTGGGAATGACTACCTTCCGCATTTAGCTATCCAGTGAATGGTGAT
>VDFB02101053.1:0-29801 GCA_007258455.2 Sequoia sempervirens
TTGGCCATCCTGGCCCTTGCCTCTGCCCCTACCTACTCCACTCCCTCTTGGTCTCTCTCATGGAGGAGCACCCGCAGGATCTGTAAACCAATGAGAGGGTGTAAAGCATGCATCATATGTAGGTGTCATCTGTGCATCCACCTGTCCTTGGTCGTATGCCCATAGTTGTGCCACTAACTGCCAAAAACCCTCGACCACCTCTAGAGTTGGGATAGTAGGTCCCCATGTGGGAACCTCTCAAGCTAATCTCACAAAGATGGCCCTATATGCATCATCGAGCCCATCTTGCTACTCGCCAAACTATCGAGCCACCCTGTCTAGTAGATATCTCTTTATAATAGTATGCTCTCGACCCTGCATGTACCAGGTCTATTTGGCAAAGAAAATTTGTTGCATGTCATCATGCCACATTGGCATCTGGAGCCAGGGTCACCATCTAAATACTATCATATCGTTGAGTACCTTGAGCCAGTATGGAATCCCAAGCTGCCTTGTATGTTAGAGAGCGATGGCGCCTTTGTATCGCCAAACCACAGGATCATCCGACTCAACATCAACCATATGTACAATCAATCAAAGCACTACAATATGCTCCTAAGCCCAAATATGAAGCAAGGTAACCCTATGCCAATAGCTTTGGCATTGCGGTAGAAAAAGTTGTGCATATCATGATACAATGAGGCTAACGTCACTAGACCCTATGCAAATAGTGTCCTCCTATAAAGAATCCTATGCCATGCCAAGCCCCATCCTAGGTTGAATCCTCTGCTCCGTCAATTATGAGTGACCAAAATAGAAATGATGGCTGCAATGATCAATATGAATGTGGGCAATCGACCTCTATACATCTCAAGGTTGATATGTGAAGTGACTAGAATGAGGTCCCCAATCTCCATCACCTTGTGGAAAGCATCATATCTAACGTTGACATCATAAATCACATGCTCGCCATGTATTGGCAAACATAGAATCTGCCATACATCCTCTAAAGTCACTATCGCCTCGCCTTTCAAAAGATGGAAAGATGAAGTCTCACTGTGCCATCTCTCACACAATGCCGTCATCATAGCCAGATGTGTCTAGTCGATGGGCATATATGCAACATACCATAAACTAATCTCCCCTAGGTGCTCCTGGCGCAACTTGGATAAATTACCAAGTCTCTCCAAAACTGTGGGTTGGTGCTCATGAGATATCAAGGGTGGAATGACCTCCTACACCCATGAAGCACACATCAAAATCCATTTTTTTTTACTCAGTTTGGAATTTTTGGCTCCAAAATGACAATAGTGTCGCTATAATTCAAATTCTAAATTACAACACCCAAGGCATTTCAAATTGTAAATCACAAATCTCGTCACCAGACACATATGCGTCATAATTTAAACTTTGGAAACCTTAACCCTAATTTTCAAATTGGGAAGTATGTCACTATAAACATATGTGTCACAATTTAAAATTGGAAACCGTAATTCTAAATTGCGAATTGCATCACAATACACATATGCGTCGCTAAAATTCATTTTAGTGTTGTCAATTCTAATTTTAGCATCACTATATAGCGACGCGACCAAAGTTTAAAATTCAAAAAGCAATAAATGCATCAAAAATTCAAATTTCAAATCAAGTTTTGAGTTACATACCGGTGGTCCTGAGCTTGGAAGTTGCTGGTACTCTCGAACTCGGTTGAAAATGTGTTGTGGGAGCTCTCGTCGTGCCATTTCGTCGGAGGGTCAGAGCTCAATTTGCAAGAATTCCTTAAGGTGTGAATGCACAAATGAATTGAAAGTGACCCTTCTTGGCTTATTTATACATCAAAATTAGGGGTTTTTTCCCTAATTTAACCTTAAAGCTAGGGTTTATCATCATTTTCACCAATTTTACCAAACTGGAGCTTATTTTGCATCATCTTTTGCATTTTTGGCATGTTTCTTGCATCTTGGAGCCTTTTTGGACCCCTGAGGTAGCTTTTCACCTTTATCAAGAAATCAACCCAAAATTCAAAATTTTTGCCTAATTTGTCGAAGGGGCAGGGAATCAACTTTATCCTTCAGTAATGGGGCATCTAAAAATTAAAAAAAAAATCGATTTGAGTAGCAGTTTTTAATCCAAAGAGCATTAATCTTTGAACTGAAGCAATAGGTACCTCGCTTCAAAGAGGAGCAAAATGTAGACACTGAAAAATATCCTGAGTGATATCATGCACTCAAATCAGGTATACTAACCTCATTTCCTCTCAAATCCATCCTCTTTTTGCTTAATTAATTGGATTAGCCTAACTGTTTAATTAATTAGGTTATTTGCATCTATTAACCTAATTCATTTAATTAGGTTAATTCCCCTCTTTCATGCTAACATTTCATCTCATTAAATTAGATAAATCAAACTATTTAATTTAATTCCCTAAGTCTTCTTAGTTAATTAAATAACCCTAAGTTATTTAATTAAATGTCGTTTCACCTTTCTCCCATTCATTAAATCATTTAATTTAATGAATATCACTTTATTCTTCTCAATCCCTTAATTGCATGATTAAAACCTTGTTTAATTAGCAATTATCTAATTAATCCAAATTCCTCCCACTTGCAAAGGAATATTCCAAGGGAGTATTCCTCCTTTGCACAATTAAACTTAGTTTTAATTAACTAAATATCCTTTTTCCTCACCCATGAGAATATTCCAAAGAATATCCTCTCTCCTCTAATCATTTGAAAAAGGGAATATTCTCACTTGGCTTCTTGAGCAAGTTAAACTTGAAACCTCTTGAGCAAGTTAACCTTTGACCTCTTAAATAGGTCAAAAGTGTGTTTGTTTGTAAGGAATGAGAACCCTTGATTAAATCTCATCTTGCATTCTCATCCGTTGATGAGAATCCATGATCCATGCCTCTTATCTCCTCCATCCTTGACAATTGATTAGTTTTTTTTATCTCAACCCTTCATTTCTCATTTGCTTTCCTATAAATAGGTCACTATTTGGAGACAAATGGATCCATCATCCATCTTTCAGAGCAAACTTATGCTGTTGAAATCACTCACACTCACACTTTACTCACATTTAGCATATTTTAGTTTAAAATAGTTGCATAATAGCTTAGCTTCCATTAATGGCTTCCATGCATCCATTTTAGCTAATTAGATAATTAGGGTTTGAATCTTTTTGGTTTAAATCTCATTTAGATTAGTTTAAAAATTGCATATTTGAATCATTTAGCATAAAATCATGGTAGATTAGCTTTTACATCATGCTTATTTTAGATTAAAATCATGTTTTCATTCACATATCACAACAGTTTCATCGATTCTCTTCAATAGAATCGATTGGAACAAGTTCACTGGTCATAGGATTGGGAAAGGGTCATTGTTCCACATCAACACGACACCAATTCCAAAACAAGATAAGTTTCAAATGGATTAGAGTAGACATTTAAATGCTTTCACAGTTCATAATGTTTAGTTTCAACAAATGTTTAGCTTAGCTTTCAGTTGAATGACCTTGTTTAAGATTGAGTATTAGTGGCATGAATATCTTTCGATTCTTCATGAATCAAGCGTAATCGGCCCATACTAATATCCTCGGTCGACAATGTCCATCGTAAATTTTATTTGTTTTGTATTTTATATTTTTTATACATAATCTTTCTTCTTTAAACATATATTTAAAAATTAAAATTAATTTTTTTATTATACATTTGACCTCTTAAATAAAAGAAGAAGATAAATAAATAAATAAATAAAATTTGATTTTACTTTGCTTAGATTTCATACTATAAATTAATTCCAAAGTAAAATAAATTAACTTTATGTCATTTATTTAGTTATCTATTTGTGTAGTTGAAGTAGTTTAAATTAATAAATATTTTGTGAAATAAATAATCTATTTTGTTTGTATTTAAATTTTTCAAAAAACAACATATAAAACTATTGAAATGATTTATTTTCATAAAAATTTGACACTATTGATATAATTACATTTAAGATGAGTAAATAATTAATTAAAATTGTAAATAAAAAATATCTTAAATGCATCTAAAAATAACTTTGTATAGATATCTCCATACTTTAGATAGATGTATTTAAGATATCTATACTAATTTTCTAGTTTTAGTTTTTTAAAATGTGTTTGACTCTTTAATAGTTTTTGTTGACAGACTATTATACTTCATCTTTTGTTACCAATATAGTTTTTATTTACTAGTTGGTAATTCTTTTGTTGTGTTTTTATTTTAGGAAGTGTAGTAAATATTATATATTTATATGTAATGTTCCACAAGAACATGACCCCCACCAAAATCACCATGTTTTTAAAATGGGGACATCTCCAAGACATGGGGATTTGGAGACATCCCCCATTGTCCCACCATCACCACCAAGGTTTTGGGGACATTTTTAAGATGTTTCCCTCTCAAAGGGGATATTATTGAGGGGGAAATGGAGCCTTTTGGGGATGTTGAGGCATCCTTAAGACGTTCAGGGGACTCTTAGGAGTCCTTTGAACATCCCAAAGATGACTAGGCACCCCTAGTGATGCACATCATAAAAAAGTCATTTTAAAAATAAAAATAAAAATAAAAATAATTCAAAGTGTGTGCCCTAATGGCCTATGGGCCTCACCTAAACCCTAAACATTAAAAAAAAACTTTAAAATAAGCATCTAAGCCTCATTCCAACTCACTTAAAACTTTTAATAACATATTTGAAAGTTGCAACAACAAGATATAAAAGTGAGAGTGAAGGCATTTGGATTAAGGAAGAGCAAGAGGAAGAGCGGCATCAATCCACTAGTGAATTAAATGATTCAAAGCATTATTCAAGCCCCTAGGCAGGCTTCCTTCTGCTATAACTTCTAGTAGTTGGAAGAAGTAGTACCATAAGTGCAAGTAGGTAGAAACAAGGGTTGGTATGCAATAATAGCACGTATAGGTCACAATTCACTTCTGGGAACTATCGACAATAAATCAAACATGTGACAATTTAGAAATAATGGTAGTAGCTAAAATCAAAATTTAATCTTTGAAGTCCTTGGCACCCAAACAAATTCATGAAGTCACATGATAGGCCATGGCTAATTAAAGTGGCTAATTGAAATGAAGTTTTTTGGGCCTCGAGGGTTCATTTGAAACTATCAAAAAACATCAAAGTTCATTTGATATAGGTTTAGTTCACCAACATACTCCTATATCTTCTCTTTTTCCTTTTAGCATATGTGGGAAGTTGGATCCTTACAAGATGCAGGTCATCAACCCTAATATACATGTAAGATGAGAAACAAGCCCCTTCAAAAGATATTATCAGAACCAAGTGGAAAAACTAGTCTAATATGTTTCTAGTGAAAGTTCAGACCCTTGGTGGATATAATTGGATGCTATCGGTATTTCTCGCAAGGTCTTGTAGACTTTCAAATCCCTACAAAACTCCATATGTGAGATATTGGCTTCCAACATGTTTTTGTGGATCTCAAAGCCCCATCAGACTCATTAGGTGCCATGTTTCTTATTGTATTTACCTCTATCATGCTTATGTAGAAGGTTAATTAGAAACTACAATTACAATCCTTCCAATGGACAATCATTTCACTTAGAAAAATTTGCAAGAATTAGTTCCCTTCACTTTTTTCCTTTTGCAAAACTTAGACTCCTATTGATTTCATTTGATGTTAGGAGCTCCAAATGAACTGCACTTAAAATTGGAATGTTTCACTTCACTTCCTTTGCCTAGAAATTTTGTTATTTGCATTGACATTATTTGTGATGATTACACCTACAAGTGAACCTATGGAAAAACCATCAAAATAGGACTAGCCAACCTCACAATGATTCAAAATCTAATTCAGATGAGAAATTTTGATGATGAAGTTAGCATGACATCATAATGATGTTAGTAATAAATATGATGGCATGTGATGGTTTGGAGTGGGATGATGTTGACAAGGATTGAGGTGACATTAAAAAAAAATGGAATGTGTGGAAAATGGTAAGAAGTGGATGCGAGAGAATTGAACTAAACCAAATGAAAGACAATGGATTAGTAATTTCAGATGAGAAAGCTTGAAAAATTCAATAGCAAGTCAAAAGTTTGCAAGAAAAAGAGGTATGTGGAAAACCGATTAGAATCATATGTTGCAAGAAAAGACAAGTGAATAAGACACAAGTGGACAAAAAGGTAAGTTCAAATGACTGATGAAATCCCGTAAGACTAACTCTTAGGCATATTTTACTTTTCTACATTTTGTGGGAAAATCTATTTGAACTACACTTGTGGGAAAAATCATTTGAATCGCACTTGGGCCAATTGGAAGGAGAAAACCCACAAAGGAATAAATTTCACCCCTTAGAAAAAATTGCAAAATTTAAAAATGAAATTGGGCCTAATTTCTCATGCTATACCCAACTATGCTAAAAATTTCAACAAAAGACCACCCATGGTAGATATCTCAAATCAGTTATAAACTTGGGAAAATATGGCTAAGGCATAGAAGGGGAAGGGACTCAAGCAAAAAGGACAATGAGAAATTGAGTCCCAATAGTGGCTCTAGTTGGGGACATGTGCCACTTGCAAGCATAGTGAGAACCTAAATCGCTAAGAAAACCATAAAATTTTAGCAACTTCAACAAAACATCATCTTGACCAAAGCTAGAATCAAGACTACTTGAAAACAAAATCAGAATATGGAAGATTTATCTTTCAACTCACCAATCAAAATTTGAAGCTCCTTCACTTATGATAAGTAATGCTTCAAATGATGTCCATGCATGGGAAGCTCCATCAATTCTCCTTCTAGATCCATGAGAAGATATATATGAAAATCATATCGCTCAGCTACTCCATAAGGTCCAATCCATAAGGGGTCAAATTTGATGCTTTCCCTTATCTTTAGACTTGGTATTCCACAAAAGGACCAAATCACCAACATGAAATTCCCTTGGTGTTGCCCTATTATCATGCATATTCTTCATGATTTGCTTACTTTGAATGCTCTTATCATGAGTTTCTCTTTCATGTTCATTCAATTGAATTAATGCCATGACACGAAGGTAAATTTTATCACATTGGTCATCATCCATGTCCTACAACATTTGATAGACATGTAGCCTTAAATTGATAGGAATCCTAGGTTTTTTTCTATACACTAGCTCAAATAGGATGTGTTCAATGGCCTCTTTGACAATGATTCTATTAACCCATAGAGGATACTTGAGCTTGTTATCCCATCTTTTCTTATTCTGATCTTGAGTCCTTTTGATGATTTTCATCGAGCTTTTATTACTAGAATCGTCTTTTCTACTACTTTGGGGGGGGGGGTAAGGGGAAGAATGCACTAGGCCAATAGTAAACTTAAAACACATATCTTGTATATTCTTTGAACTGAAACACATAGCATTATAAAAAAAAATCATATTCGAGACTCCAAACCTGGCTATAATTTTGTTGATTAAAAGTTTGATCACCACCCCACCCACTTAGTAAAGTAATATGTGGCTATGAGAATTCACTTATATCCATTACTATACTTTTCTTGTACCTCTCCAAGAAATTGATCCCCTACTACACAAAAGGGGTCTCAACTAATGAAGCAACACATGGATTGTAGCGTAAACTTCAACTTGCCCAAAAAATATTGATGATCATCACACTTTTTTGATCATTTGTATAACATCCTTGAACAATGTGGGCCACTAAAAACCTACTCTCAATATTTTATGTCCAGTGGTCTTTCCCTTGAAATTTCCACCACACACTCCTTGGTGATATTCCTTTATTACTTCATTAGCTTGCTTTCTATCTAGGCATTTGATAAAGATTCCTTCATGATTTCTCCACATCAACTCACCTTGGACCAACACGTACCTTTGTGAATACAATTTGAGGTTCCTTCTTTGTTTCTCATCCATGGAGGATGGACAATTCTTGTTTACCAGATAAAAATGTCTATGTACCATGGATCATCATACAAAAAACATATTACAACAACAACAATATTTACCTCGTTTATTTTGTATGCCTCTATATAGGAGTGAATTTTCACCCCTTATGCAAATTCCCATTTTGTACATCCTCACATTAGAAAACCAAATCCTAAGGTGAAATTCCACATCAGCTTGCTAATTTCCTTCCAATTGGCATCTATCTGTTGTGTTGGTAGAAGAATATTTTTCAGGGACACTCGCGTGACGCACAGACGTTTGCATGGCGCACTTACATCCTTGACAGATTCCTACATCGAAAGTTGGCAGAGGCATTACACTTCCCATTGGGAATGATTTGTAATGTCCTTCGACCAACCGACCCCAAAAATGACAGATTCTCTCCCTTCTCCTTCAAATTCATCCATTCTTCATTCAACTCATCTTTTTTCGCATCACTTCTTGCATTCTCAAGCATTCTCAGCTTTCATTTCTCTCTCAACAACACTTCAACACTCCAATATAACAACAACACTCTATTAACTTCATGAAGCAAGTGTGAAGCAAGCCATTGCAACAAGGGCTTGAGGTTTTGCAACACCTCCCTTCATCACAGTCGAGGCTGTGGTGATTGTTCAAGCTCTCTCTCTCCATCATTAGCTAGTGAGCTCTTGGTGGAGGTGGTAATGTTTTCACTCCTCTCATTTATGATTTGGTTGAGTATCTATATACTATTTTGTTGTGTTATTCATGTACTTCCTTTCTTTACTTCTTTATCATACATTTCTCTATTGTTGCTATTTGGCTGTCCGTGGAAGTGGAAACACCAAAATGGGGGTTTGATTGAGGCAGACCCCTATATAGCCCCAACAAATTTTCCCTCTTTCTTGTGTGTAGGTGGACATGCATTTTGAGCTAATTGGCGAATAAACACTTTTGTGAGGTTATCTTCGTCACCTTAGTTCTACTCTATTTACTTTATCATTTCAATATCTATTTTTCACACTTTCTCGTTCTTTTTTTATCATCTAGATTAAACTAGCTAGGCTGTTAGTAGGTATTTTTGGTAAGTTTTACTGTGTTCACCATTTTTTGGCCTTACGAACTCTAATGTGCTTGAGAGATGCCAACGTGTTGCGCTAACATCCTAGAAATGTGTTGCTATCCTTGGACAGAGAGCTATCTGAGGCACAAAACTGACTCGAAAAAGCCAGCTCACCTAGCCCAAACTAAATTTTGGGTCTGCAGAGTGATCTAAGGACTTTATAGTCCTCATCATTCTCATCCCTCATTTCAAACACCCCTTTAGAGTGAGGTAAGTTAGGGCAGCCTCCCGCTTTTGGCTCTCCATGACCTGGGGCCTTGACGTGGGTGGTCCCCCTCTTACATTTTTGGTGAACCCGACATGAACCATTTTAGTTCCATTTGGCAATACTAAAAGTTCCTTTCCTCGTATTCTAGGAGTGTTGTAGGTGTGAGTGTTGTGATGCCTTTTCCTTACAACCCAACCTATGACCACTAGTAGGCATAGTTGGAAGGTTCCAAAAGTGTTGTAGAATGAAACCTTAATTGGGTCATTGTCCTATCTTACAACCTTTGGGGGGCCTTATGAGAGTGTCGTTTATTGCATATGATGGCCTCTTTCCTGCATCAACCTATCCCCTTTTTGCAGCTTGTGAGTGATGGTATTGGCATAACCTTCAACTCGCAAGATCTAATGATGGGTTTTAATAGGAAACCATCTCCTCTCCACATCCCTATGCGAATCAACAGAAACATTGTAGTAGGTGTTCTTGTTGATCCGACATCTCAAGTAAACATCATAACTGAGGAGATTATTTTAATCAAATTTTTGTATAAAGATGGGTATGATGCACCTGTGAGCACCATCTGCACGCATGACAGACTTTTCGTACCTCCTTTCGGTAGTATTGTCTTTTCGATTTTGGTTGGACCTAAATCCGTGAAACTTCTGTTTGACATAATCCCTGGGTTTGAACTCTTCAAAGTGAAAATGGGTATCCCTTGGTTAGTAGCTATGAATGCAATACCCTTGGTCATGCATAAATGTTTAAAATTTATCCACAATGGTTCCATGTATGTAGTTCATGACACCGGTTATAAACTATCGTTTTCCCGCGATAGTTACTCCTTGGATTACTCTTGGCCTACCCCTGTTGGTCCTCTTCCACCTAGGAAGGACCTTTTGTATTGAACTTATCATAACTACAAGAGAGGGTACCTAACACTGAGAGTGAGATACCCTCCATCGCCTTATGTTGTTTCACATAGGGATTTCTTAAAAGTTGATAGTGATGCCGCCAAGGCACGTAGGAGGGAAGAAGAGAAGTGGTCTTGAGATCCTCCTTCCTCTTCTACTATTGAGTCCAATGCTCCTTCTCGCCCTATTGTGGTGCCTTCAGACTCTGTTCCACATTTGTGGGAGAATCCTATGTTGTCCGCTTGGCGAAAGTCCAAGCATCATGCGTTTGAGCTTCCTGTTCTGCCCAGGGAGCCCAAGCTTGTTTGGTATAGCAAGAAAAAGGCTTCCCATGGGGAATCTTCTGTCTCAGCCTCTGCAACATCCTACTCATTTTTCTCCCAAGGCAATAAATGGGAAGAGGCCTATTGCCAAGGCACTAGAGCCGACTCCCCATGTTGCTTCTCAACCTGCTCCTCCTGCTCCCACTCAGGAGTCTGTCCCTCCACTAGAAAAAACTTTGGACACTCCCATGGAAGAGCAGAAGCCTTCTGTTCCTTTGCAACCTCTAATCTCTAGCTCGAAGAGTCACATAAACCACCTTGTGCATGAATGCAAGTGTCAGCAAAAGGCTCTCGCGACTACGCAGGCTACCTTACAGAGGAAGGAAGAGGAGATGACTGCCCCTTTATTAGGGCCTCCTACAGCATCCTCATCTCTCCTCCCCTTTGTTTCCATTCAACCAAGCTCTACATCACTTCTAGTTTTTGTTGTGAGTACGAATGTTCCTGACCCTAAAAAGGTGCAGGTGTTCATCGCTCCTTTAGTGGAACCGCCTTTGTTGATGTCCCTTCTAGATGTCCTGCCTTTCCCAAAACCCGTGGATATGCTGAACACTTTGGTGGTATCCATTGTAGTTTTCTCTTCCTCCTCTTCCTCCATACCTCTTGCCTCGTCTGTGGGGAGTTCATGTCCCCTAGAAAAGCAAAAGGTGGAGAGTGGTCCTTCTAGCAAAAAAGGACGTAAGAGGAGCCCACCTTCTCTGAAAGGTGGTCCCGCACTGACTTGTTATGTTTTGATAACGAAACCAGTCCCAGCTTTCCTTGAGTTTGTCACCACTGCTGAGTCACTTGGTGAGTCTAGCAGTGAATCTCGAGCATAGCCTTCTTTGTCTAGTGAGGTACGACATAGAAATTTGGTGAAGTGCATGTTTAACTCTCTAGATGAAGTTTTGACCTTGTCAGCAATCATCGTGAAATCATTGACCATATCTCCACAAGAGCCGAGTGGAGGAGACCTTGCGGGGCCTTCTTCCTTAGCCCTTGTTGCAAGAGGGTTGGAAGCTCCTCCTCTTAACATCCCACCATTGTAGGCTCATCCTCCCCCCTATGATGATCTGGAATGGGAAGCAGATGACCTCTTGGTTGATCAATGTTAGGGGGATGCCTCTTCTTTATCTTTATATTAGAGATGTGTGTGTGTTGTGATGTGTTCCCCCGTGATTGTGCTATGTGTTCTTGAATGATCCTTTTCACCATTTTTGGTGCTTGGATACAGACATGGTTTTTTGTCATAAACCTTCTTCTATTTGTATCATCATTCTTCCATGTTTGTGATTGACTTTCGGTAAATTAGGGATGATGCAAAGTGTTGGGGACATTTAGGCTTCCCTTCCATGTTGACCCAATTTTTTATTTTTATTTTTTCTTCTCGTGCATTCTTCACATGGTCTGATATAGTAGGGGGTTGATGGTAGTTCATTTTATATACTATTATTATACTTATATATATATATAAGTATAATAATGGTATAATAATTATACTTATATATATTTATGAGCAGCTCTAGCCCCAAAATTTTAGATCACCCCTGTGCCCTTTTTCGATGTTCATTTCTTCTTTATTTTTTTCTTATCTTTCTCTCTTCTTTGCTCAAGTTGTCCCTTTCATGTGTGATAACACCATTCCTATGACACTCCGATTTTCAAAAAATGTATTTTTTTCCAAACGAATCTTTTCTTGAGAATCTTTGCAAACTTTTTCAAAGAATCATATTCTTGACTTGAAACCCTAACAAAATGTGTTTCCTTCATCATGCATTTGAAAAGAAAGAACTTAAGACCTTTTCTTCAAGGTGGGAGCAACTTAAACCTTCCCCTCACAAGGGGGCATCTTCTTCCTTTCAAATTGATTGATGAAGTGAACATCTTTTGAAAGGATTCCTTGATTATGAAACGATTCGAGAAAGAAACATCTCTTTCACACTTTCAAACAGCGCGTCCCTTGAGTGGATCCCTTTCTTCATGCCGGGTTCCCGAGGGACCCCGTTGAAATCTTTCTAATCTATAAATAGTTTGCGTGATTGTTCGCTTACTTGCCTACATGGCCACTTTTAGACATGTTCTATCTATGGGTAAACATGTCACTTTGTAGGTGCACATGTGAAGCCACTTTCTGACTTCGCAGAGTTCCCTTCCTTGGGTTTCCTCCATTTGATAGAGCTTGGGGGATACCTCCCTGTAGGTATGTAGGCCTATAGGGCACTTCTTCTAAGCTTCCTCCATGTGAGAGATCTTGGAGGTCGCTCCCCTGTAGGTGTACGGGTTTGTAGGGTGCTTTCTTTGGGTTTCCTTCATGTGAGAGATCTTGGAAGACACCTTCCCTGCAAGTCTATGGGTCTGTAGGGCACTTTCTTTGGGTTTCCTTCATGTGAAAGATCTTGGAGGACACCTTCCCTCCAGGTTTATGGGTCTGTAGGGCACTTTCTTTGGGTTTCCTTCATGTGAGAGATCTTGGAGGACACCTTCCTTGTAGGTCTATGGGTCTCTAGAGCACTTTCTTTGGGTTTCCTTCATGTGAGAGATCTTGGAGGAAACCTTCCCTGCAGGTCTGCGGGTTTGTAAGGAACTTTTTCTAGGTTTCCTTCATGTGTGAGATCTTGAAGGATGCCTTCCTTGCATGTCTATGGGTTTGTAGGGTGCTTTTTTGGGTTTTCTTCATGTGAGAGATCTTGAAGGACACCTTCCCTGCAGGCCTACGGGCCTGTAGGGCGCTTCCTTTAGGTTTCCTCCATGCAAGAGATCTTGGAGGACACCTTCCTTGCGTGTTTATGACTGGTGGAGGCTTTTACTTCTTGGGGCTTCCTTCATGTGAGACCTCAGGGTCACCTCCTGCATTCAAGGGCCTTTAAGACACTTTCTATCTTTGCCACAACTTCATATAGTTTTGTGGGCTATGGAGTCCTTTGCCTACTCGGTGGCTTTCGAGCTCACCAGATTGTGGTCTGCCTCCCTCGATGATTCATATATAAATTTCAAACCCTATTAACTCTTCAATCTACTTTACCGAAGCACTCATCAGTATTCATGCTCACTAAAGTGAGGGAAAAATGTATAGGAGCAAATTTGCACCCCTTACGGAAATTCCCTTTTTGTACATCCTCACCTTAGAAAACCAAATTCAAAAGAAAATTCCACATCAACTTGCTAATTTCCCTTCAAATTGGCATCCTGCTTGTTGTGTTGGTGGTAGAATAATATTTTTTGGGATGCTTATGCATGCGAAAAAATCCGCCAGCACTTACGCCCCTCGACAGATTCCTACGTCAAGTCGAAGAGGCATTACACTTCCCATTAGGAACTATTTGTAATGTCCTTCTTCAACCAACCGACCCCAAAAATGGTAGAGTCTTTCCCTTCTCCTTCAAATTCATCGATTCTTCATTCAACTCATCTTTTTTCCCATCACTTCTTGCATTCTCAAACAATCTCACCTTTCATTTCACTCTCAACAACACTTCAACACTCCATTACAACAACAACACTCTATCAACTCTGTCAAGCAAGTGTGAAGCAAGCCATTGCAACAGGGGCTTGAGGTTTTGCAACAACTTTCTTCATCATAGTTGAGGCTGTGGTGATTGTTCAAGCTTTCTCTCCACCATTAGCTAGTGAGCTCTTGGTGGAGGTGGTAACATTTTCACTCCTCTCCTTTATGATTTGGTTGAGTAGCTATATACTATTTTGTAGTGTTATTTGTGTACTTCCTTTCTTTACTTCTTTATCATACATTTATCTATCGTTGCTATTTGGCTGTCTGTGAAGGTGGAAACACCAAAATGGGGGTTTGATTGAGGCAAACCCCTATACAACCCCAACAAATTTCCCCTATTTCTTGTGTGTAGGTGGATGTGTGTTTCAAGCTAACTGGAGAATAGACACTTTTGTGAGGTTATCTTTGTCACCTTAGTTCTAGTCTATTTACTTTATCATTTTAGTATCTATTTTGCACACTTTCTCATTCTTTTTTTACCATCTAGATTAAATTAGCTAGGTTGTTAGTAGGTATTTTTGTTAAGTTTTACTGTGTTCACTATTTTTTAGCCGTATAGACACCAGCGCACCGCACTGATGTCCCAAAATTGCATTGCCTTCCTAAGACAGAGAGCCATTGAAGGCACAAAACTAACTCCAAAAAGCCAGCTTGCCTAGCCCAAACTAAAGTTCGGGTCTGCAGAGTGATCTAAGGACTTTATAGTCCTCATCATTCTCATCCCTCATTTCAAACACCCCTTTAGAGTGAGGTAAGTTAGGGCAGCCTCCCGCTCTTGGCTCTTTGTGACCTGGGGCCTTGACATGGTTGGTCCCCCTCTCTTACAGCCTCCAAGTTGGAATTAGCCATAACCTTGGCCAAGACTTGACCTTTGGAAAGCTTAGTGGCTTGTATATCCATGTCATATTCCTAGATCTTTTTTATGTAGTGACACTTTTTCCCTAAGGCTTCTTGTTGCATGAAGATATCCTTCAGATTTAGGTGTAGCACATATGCAGTTATTTTTGCACCCACAATATATGACCTAAAATTCTTCATAACTCTAACTAAAGCATATGCATGCTTTTCCATTATTTAATACTTCATTTTTGTTGTTTGTAGTGATTTACTAAAGAAAGATACTTGTTGTTCATATCCATCTTTGTTCTTTTGCAACAACACAACAACAAGAGTATAAAATGAAGTAAAACAAAACAACTAGAGAGGTTTAGAATAATCTAGACTCACAAATACAAGGGATTTAGAGATTTCTTTCTTGATATCCCTAAATTATTTAGTTGATTTTGCACTCCATTCAATTGACTATCCCTTCTTGAGCATCTTGTTGAACACCTAGAATACTAAGATGTGGGGTGAATCAGTATTTTTTGAAACCACTTGAACATGTATTCAATACATTTCATTCAACTTGTAGAAATGGAAAGGGATAATTAAAGCATGCATCACATCACATAACAGAAGAACACCATATTTATGTGGAAAACCCAAGAAGGGAAAAACCACAGTGAGCTTTAGCTCACAATATATTATAATCGGTTACAAGATATTACAAAAAGGCTCACTTCCAAGTGGAATCACTGTCTATAGGACTCATTTTCTAGAGAATAAGAGAGAAAGAAGAAAGGGTGGATCATGTTATGCCCTGCATAACCACCCCATTTTATTCTGGAACAAAATGGGTCCCCCTTTTTCTTTTGTCTTTTTTTTGGCCTTTAGTTTTTTGCCTTAGGTGTTTTTCTCTTATTATGTCAGATGCGGGAGTAGGACCAATATCAAGCTTGGAATTTCATCCAAGTTATGGTCTTGCTCCGTTCCTAGTTCCAGTTCTGACAGTTCCTTTGTTTTCTTTTTTTTTCGTTCTCTCAAAGTCGGTTTCGGAACCAAATCTAAATGTTGAACTACTTCAAGGTTTCAGATCCATGTTTTGTCCCGGCCCCAACTCCGCCTTTCCCTTTGTCTCTTTTATGGTTGGTCATTTTCCTCTCCATTTTGTGTCTCATGTCTTGGGGGTTTTCCCTCTTCCTTGGGTCTTTTCGTGTTGTTCTGGCGGACCCAGAACCGAAACTGGAATTGAACCTTGAAAATTTCAAAAGTTTCAGGTTTGGGTGTCTATTCCAATCCCGATTCTGTGTGTCTTGTTCTTTTGCTTTTTGTTCCTTTTTTTTGTCATGGGGTATTTTATCCCCTTTCTTCTTCTCTTCCCTATCCTTTTTCTGTCTTTTTCGAGTGTCGTCGGAGGTGAGTTCGGAACAGAATCCGAACCTGAAACTTGAAAAAGTTTCTGGTTTGTGTTTGGTTCTGGTCCCGGTTCTGTTGTGTTCGTTTGTTTTGCCCTGGTTCCGATCACTTGGTTGGTCGGTTGGGTTTTTCCTTTGCATTTTCTTTGCTTTGCGAACATGAGGCCGGGATGGGGTCTGAACTGGGAAATGATGGTCATTCCCATGGCTTGTTCCCATTCTGACTCTGGTCTCAGTTCCAATTTCTTCTTGGTTCTACCCCCGCCAATTTTGAAGGAAGGTGTCGTTTTTGGTTCGGATTTGGTTCTGCCTCCGCTAGAGTTGGGTTTCTTTTTACTAAGGCATCTATAAAAAATGATACTTTTCATGCTTCTAAGAACTAATGGAGGCATTTTTTTTGCAAGATCGAATTATTTATCTGAATATGTCTCTCAAGGAAGTCAACTGGAAGGCATTCCTCAATCACATTCAGCATAAAACTCCTCAAGAAAAGTCACTGGGACCCTGCAGTGGTCTTCCCGACACAAAGGAGTCTCCCCGAGATGGAATGTGCTCGCCAAAGGAAGAGGGGCTCGATGTGATGTCATGCCGAGGGAATACAGTCTTGCCGATAGCGACAAATTTGTAAATAGAAAAGGGATGTCGGTATGACTAATGGAACTCGCTACGACTGTCTTGCCGATGGTTTTTGTGGTATTGGTATGACTTATGCAGCTCGACATGAGGTCTTGTCGACCGTTTTGTGCTATGCCGATGATCACCATGAGGTATAATTGCATCAGGGAGACACGATTAGTGTCTCATCGACATGCGATTCCATTCAAAGGACCCTTTGACCACTTGGGAATCTTATGTGGCATGTGTTCAACCAATTTGAGAGAATTAAAGATGAACCCTGGATGTTTGACTGGTTGACTACCCCCATGAAGAGGACCGAAAGAATGCAACCGGTATGGATTTTCTTTGTGAATAAGCCAATGGAGTAGCTCGATGAACAATGGTGTTCAGATTTAACAAGAAGTTTGATGCCGCTTCCAGAAGACGGTCAACTTGCATAAGGGGGCCGAAGGGAAGAAAGAAACCGTGAGTCACAGTGACAGCTGGGGTCTATTGGAAAAAGGGTAGATTGGTATTAATGGTAATGCTTTAGGGCATTCAAGGAGCTCTGCAAGGGAGTTCAAGGATGGAAATGAAGGCCAAAAGTAAATGCTATAGTTGCAAAAGATCTGAAGGTTTCTCTTGGCGACAATCCTTCACCAACATGGACAGTAGGGATTCACATTGAATGTAGAATCAACTTTATCTAAAAGATCTGAGGGCCAACCCTTCTGAAGTGAGATATTTTGTAAACCCTAAAATAGGGGCTAACACATTCTTTTTGATACATTCTATATATATGGCATTTTGTTTTCCTTTTTGGGGACACAAAAAAAAAGATAGAGAAGTTTTAGGAAAGATAGAGGGGATGAAAAACTGCATCCTGTTTCTTGGTAAAGGGAGCTTCTTTTGTCTTCTTAGTTAGGAGTTAGATTCAACATAGAAAGTAATGTATCCCTCAAGTTTTCTTAGTGTATATGGAAATAATCTGAAGACATAGGTTTTCTGTACACTGGTGATTGTGCCAGATTTGTAAATGTTGCTTATCTATTTCACCAACAGTAGGAGCAACCAGACTTGAATCTACTCCATATTGTGTTCCAAAATGGTATTTATCTTGAGTTAATCATTTGATTTGAGAAGCTTTCAAGGAATGAAGTTTTGTGTTTTATTTAAAGTGGCAACTTATAATTTGTTGTGGAAATCAACACTATGAATGGATGCAACTGTGTGTTAATCACAAGTTAATTTTGTTCTTCAGTTTTAGTTTACAATTCCTTGAAATATAACAAGTCTGGTTAAGTTAGATGAATTATCATTCTTTTCAGTACCAAAACCTTGATCTATATTTTTTTGTTTCTTTAAAAACCCCAGTTAAAGTAGGTTTAAATTCATGCTTGATCTTAGAACAATCCACAATCTCAACACTAGCAGGCTCCTTGAACATTATAATTCACATCAACCATTGAGCAACATCAACACAGTTGAGAACCAACTACCAAGAACTTGGGAACTAAGATATCCATGTGTTGTCTTTCTCTTTCAGGAGAAACAAAATAGCAATTTTTTTTTACACATTGTTGTGCCATTAAGACATGTCAACAAATCACTACCAAGATTTGAACTAATACAATGCATCTATAATATGTTGGAGACAGTTCCATTGAAGCTCAATACACTAACTTAACACACTTCATGTTTCTCAGCACTTACACCCAGTCTACTCTTCTTCACATCACATTCACATAATTTTCTTGGGAATTTGCATCACACTTTTTCTATTGCACACACCATCATCACTACAACACTAAAATGAAATTTTATATGCATTACATATGCAAACAACTACAACACCAATTAGGTCATCCTAATTAGATGAAACATGTAATACATCAACCTGTCGGCTCAAGATCCAACTATACATGCCTTACTACATAACCAAAACTTGTAACATATCAAAATAGGTCAGTAGGGACCTATAATTGCTCCCATAAGTCTGATCAAAATTTCCTTTAACTCCGCACAACCACTAACCCTTTTAGGTCGACACTGTTGGTGATACAACAATAAGATAACTGACTGTTCATGCATTACTTGACATGTAGACCTCCAAAACACTTGCCACTTGCACCACTCATACTTTTGACACCTGTAAGCACTCCCACAAAACCACATATCCAAATATTATTCCACGATGGAATGTAGAGCATTCCAATCATGTACTATGCATTAGTAACACTATCACTATCAAGTTTGATACTTTGTCATCTCTATCTTTGACACTGGAATACATAAAAACATGAAACTTTGGATTTAGGTTCCTCCAACATACACCAAAATTTCCTTACAACCACATAACTTGATTCTTCATAGTGAAGCAATGCGGACATCAAAATTGGTTTACTGTACACCAAAAACTGTATTCTAAGACTTAGAAAAATAGCCAACAAATTTGTTCTGCTTTGGATCAAAACTATTGCACTTGTATAATTGATTGCCATCACCACAATCACACATGCTCATAAAAAATTGTACATCAATGTTGACATTAATGAAAACACCATATTTTCTCATGCTCATGTTTCCAACAATCTACTCAATGACAAACAAACTTCCAACAATCTCCCCCTTTGTCATTGATGGTAACATGCCCAAAACTCTTCTCCAGATATTCTCCAAAATACTCTCCAACCAATTTTTTTTATCTTTCTCAAATACTATCCCCTTTTGACATCAATGGAAAAGGGTGCATTGTTCAAGCATACATACTTACACCCCCTAGCTGATACACACACACACACACACACATGAGAGTAACTCCCCCTAACAATGCTATCCATAAAAAATGATCAAAGTTTGTACTGCTATACTATCCACTATCTTCTGCATATATATAATGAAATTTGAAATTGCATAAATAGAATAGAAATGTACACAATAAACTAGAAGAATGCAAAATGATTTTGTATGGCACGTTCAATTTTGCAAGGTGTGCCTCCCAATATTTTTTTCCATCTTCCCAATCCTTCTTGACAAATCCATGCATGTGGCACTGAGTATAAAACTACATGAGGAGTTCTTCACCTTCATCCAAAGTACTGTGTACTAGATTCAACCTCACTACCTTCTTTGCATTAGCCAGAGCACCGTTAGGGATGTAAATCTAGCATTTACTAGGTCTCTAAGCTGACCAAACTATATTGTAATCTTTTCCCTTTGTTCTTACAATTGAAAGAACTTTCCATGCAAATTCTTTATTGCCAACCTTGTAGTTCCATCTGCATCATTTGCTGGATCATATGCTCCAAAGGCCTTATCAATTTGAGACTCAATGGAGTCCATCTCATCCTTTATGTTCTTTGTGGAGCTAGGCCATTTAAAAAAAATCAAAATAAAATCTTTGCTTCCTCAAAATAATTTTCAATATCCTTAAGGTTGTTCTACAAATTACCATATAAAGTAGCACACTTTTCTGAAACATTTACCAAACTTCTCTCATTTACCTTATTATTTACTTCCTTTTCCAATTTCTCCTCTAAACCAGTAGAATATTCTTTGAAAGAATCAAGGAGTAACCTCAATTGTTGCACACTAGATAAAGGATTATCAACATTTGCACTAGGGAAGCATTCTTGTAGCACTTTCACTGCCTCATTAGTCATCTTGGCACTCTTTTGGAAAGTTTGTAGGATCTCCTTTCTTATGGAGGTGTGAAATGCATCACCAACCTGTAGTCTGTGCAAGGGGGATATCTTATTCATGCCAACTTGGCCTTGTTACATTGGGATATGTAGAAACTAGTGTTGATACTACTAGTTGGAATTGGAGTTGCATATCTAATAATATTTTCAAAGAATATTCGAAGGATTTGGAGGACTCACCAACCATCTTCACACTTTCTTCATCCTTCTTTTCATCAACCTTTTCCTTGTTACCAATGCATTCTTCAAATTTCCCACCATCCTTCTCCTTTTCTGCACTTCTAGACTCATCCTCAGTCTTCTTTTCTTCAACTAATTTCACATTATATTTTTCCTTGTCACCAATGTTGGAGTCTTCCTTAGCATTCTTCTCTTGTTCATTAGACTCTTTACCTTCTAGGAGAGGCATGTCTTTAGTGTTTTGTGCCTCTGTATTCTCTGGATTGTCTTGTATGACTTCTTCAAGTCTTGCTCTTCAGTTTCTCTATGTTTGGAGGAGGTGTGTTATGCTTTGTTTGTGCTTCCTCCTTCTACATTTCACCATCCTTTTCTTCTCCAAAAATATTTTCTTCTACTAGAGGTGTATCATCAATAACATCTTCTTGCATATTTTCTCCTTTAGCTACATGCTCATGTGTTCTGAAGCATGCTCATGTTGTGCATCTTCTAGTTCATTCAATTCAGGGATAGACACATCATCATGCAATTGTTCTTTGTTGTCTGGAGACATTCCTAATTTGTCTGCCAGATTAGCAACCTTTTCCACTGTCTCATTTCTTAATCTTTCTATATCTGCTTTGTCCCTTCTCATCAGGGTAGTGACCCTCTACTTAGTCCTGAATTCTTTTTTATATAATTGAGCTTATTTAGCTATGTCCTCAATTGTGAGAGAAGAACCACTCTTCTCCAAAGTGAATGCCCTTAACTTGGCATCTTCATTTATGGCCTCTCGCCTTCTTGCATATAATACACTTTTCAAATCTGCAGGAAATTAACTCTCTATATCCTTCATGCTAACATCAAAAGCAACAATGTATTTGAGAATAGCTTCTTCAATCTTAGATTTGTCAATGTCATCTATGGTGGGATATACTGCAACAGTCTTGTTGATGTGTTTTTATGCACTTCTAAACACAGGTAATGCATAAGTGCATCACCTCTCTTGAAAGATAATCTTCCACAATCAAATTGTAGAACACTATCCCAAGGTCTCTAATGTTAGGTCTTGATAGTGCTTGGAATACCTCAGTTGATTCATGTGATTTGTTGGAATCACAAGACAGTCTTACAGATGAGTTACAAAGCGTGGAAAGTTGGGCCTACAAATGTAGTTTCAAAGTGCTGGAAGTGAATGAACAGTGACTGCCCATTCAAAATTGCAAGCTGAAACTCATCAAGTTCATCTGATTAAGCTTCATGGTGATGCTTGAGATCCTACTCTAACCAAGGACTAAAAGAAATAGAAAAAGGAGAAGGGTTAAGAAAGTTGTTCTAATCCTAAGCTATGAATGAACAATAACAATGGTGGCTACTATAGTAGACAGGCTTCCTAAACTGAGTTTTGCTTGACCAAGAGAAACCTACAACTACACAAAACCAGTGTAATCTTCTAAGGTCTGCTGATTTTTCATATTACATATACACATCATGAAAATGCAATTGAACTAGGTTACAACAATGACATAAAGAATCCCAGACTAACTTTGCACAACTTGTCATCAACAAGTACTAAAAGTATGGGTTGAAAGCTAATCAAATACTATAACAACAACACCATCATGACAACCATTCAAGAAACTAACACTTAAAACTAACTTGGAAGTAGAACCATGCATGCATAATGAACAAACTCAAAAGAAACACCCATAAATCATGCAATGTTGCTTTCTATTGCTGCATAATGCCTTTACATCAATTCTCCAACCATTTACAAATGAGGGGGGGACCCCTATTTATAGTTTTCCAAAGCCCAAATAAATGGCCAGGATTGAATTACATTGTGTGGCTCAAATTTGATTGTACTAGGGCTTCACCTACCCCTCATTATATAGCAATTAAAAATACATTCCTTATCTTTTCTCTATTTTCTCCTGTAGTGGCTAGTCACTGTAGCAACTTTGTCTTCTAGCTGATTGCCCTTTTGTTGTAGCTAAAACTGTTCAAAAGCTACCTTCTTGTTGGTGCATCTGTAGTATCCTTCAACTAATCCAGTACGCCTTGTTTGTAGATTTGCATCATTGTTAAATGGATCAGATGATCTGATGAGATAGCTCCTGATGGATTATGATCATTTGTTTGGGGGGAGGAAACAATTGCTCCCTCCCACCACCTTCAAGGCCACCCTTTATAGATTTGTCACTAACTCCCTTGACATAGGCTTGCTTCTAATGCTAGCTCTATTGATGGGTGCCAGGGGAAGAGGCAAGTATAAATGAGTGGTGAAAGGAGAAATGTGCCTTTTCCTTGTTCAACTTTCTCAATGGCCCTCCTTGATGGACCAGTGGTAGGTTTATTGAATCCTGCATACATGAAGTGTCGTAAGTGATTTCATACACAAATCAAGGAAAATATTAGTCAAATCCTGCAAACTCCTTGTTAGATCCATCCATGCATCATCAAAAGATCATAATATTCATATTTGGAGCTCATTTGGACCACAAACATAAATGCGGGTTCAAGGGTGTGGGTGCCATACGACAGATAGATGAGGGAGAATGAACGGCGGATGGATGGTAGGAACGGGCAGTGGGAAATGGACGATAGGAAGATGATGGCGGACGATGGGCAAAGGGACGATGACCTGCAAGGAAATTTCCTACGGATGACAACAGAGGGATGGCGACTTGAAAGGGAAGTTCCCAAACGACCACAGAGGGACGACGACTTGAAAGGAAAGTTCCCAAATGACCATGGAGGGACGACAACCCGAAAGGAAAGTTCCCAAATGGCCATAGAGGGACAATGACCCAAAAGGAAAGTTCCCAAATGGTCACGAAGGGACGGTGGCCCGAAAGGAAAGTTCCCAAATTGCCACAGAGGGAAGGTGACCCAAAAGGAAAGTTCCCAAATGGCCACAAAGGGACGGTGGCCCGAAAGGAAAGTTTTGCAACTTCACAAAACTTAGTAAATTTGATATTTTTCTATTTTAGCATGTGGGAAAAGGGGTGGAAAGAGTGCCAAGACATATTTCCTTAATTTGAAAAATGTAAAAATTTGGAAGGGGGAAGTCGGAGGGTCGCCGCCCTTTTAAAACAACAATGAGAACACGGTGACCTACACACGGTGACTTGAAAGGAAAGTTCTGAAACGGCCACGGAGGGATGGTGACTCTAAAGGAAAATTCTGAAATGGCCATAGAAGGACGATGGCCCAAAAGGAAAGTTCCAAAATGGCCACAGAGGGACAACAACCCAAAAGGAAAGTTCCCAAATGGCCATGGAGGGACGATGACCTGAAAGGAAAGTTCCCAAACAACCATGGACGGATGGCGGCGAGAAAGGAAAGTTCCACAATGTCTAAGCACATGGAAAATTTGATGCAAACCAATTTAGGCACATGAAGACATTCATTTGATGGTCCCTAGATGATGAAAACTTGAAGTTTGTACCCATTCTGGAAATGCAGAGATTTGGAAGGGGGAAGCCAGAGGGTTGCTACCCTTTTAAAACAACAACAAGCACACAACAACCCACACACGATGGCCTAAAAGGAAAGTTCTGAAATAGAAATAGAGGGATGATGACCCAAAAGAAAAGTCCCCAAATGGCCATAGGGGGACGACGAACTGAAAGGAAAGTTCCCAAATGACCACATAGGGATGGTGGCCCGAAAGGAAAGTTCCGACGGTGGCAGAGGGATGGCAACCTAAGAGGAAATTTCTGCAACTTCCCAAAACTTAATGAAACCTTGGTAGTTCACTTAGTCATAACAAAAAAATCCCAAATCCATAGGAAACTTGTCCCCAAAGTCAAAAAATGAAGGAAAAAGGAAATCAAGCGATCGGGGACCAAGTTAGCAGGAACAAGGCAAAAGGCAGAAAAAGGAAGGGGGGACTTTGTTTCTCCCCAGATTCAAATGCCCAGGTAGAATGAAGGGAAGGGAGAAGCGTTTATAGGCCCATTTTGATTAATGGCATACATTGATTTCTTGGTACGACAAACTTGGGTTAGGTGAGATGTGGGAACCCACGCTCGTTTGGATGCTTGGTCAAGGCTTGAATAGAGAAACTAAGTGTGGAGCCCGCCATGCGGGCAGAAGTTGGGTGTCAGTCACCACTCAACGATGAAACATGAGTGGTGACCAGCATGAGGTGACCCACAATTGTGGGTCCGCAAGGCTTGGAGGATGTCGGGGCAATGAATGAAAGGAAACATGTGGGGGCATTTCTACGAAAGCAAAAGACCTAGCATAAAAATATGGTAGGTGAATTTGGTCAAGGGTAAATTGATCATTCTAAGGCATGTGACCCACTTGGACTCTAGGAAGGGGGCACACAAATTGAGGCAAGAGAAAAAATGATCCAACAGGAGTAGGAATGAGTTGTCGAGAGCGAAAAAAAGGGGTCCCTACCTACGACAGGGCGTGTGTGCAAAACATGCACAATAAGTCTCTTCTAGGCTCCCATATTTTGAAATACAACTCACTAATGCTTCAAGTTTCATAGGACTCTATTTTTGGACCAGATTCTTCTTCTTTCTTTTCCCTTTGGGCGATTTCCCTTATTTTTCA
This sequence comes from Sequoia sempervirens, assembly GCA_007258455.2. Lineage (NCBI taxonomy): Eukaryota > Viridiplantae > Streptophyta > Pinopsida > Cupressales > Cupressaceae > Sequoia > Sequoia sempervirens. The sequence goes on from VDFB02101053.1 coordinate 25,198, forward strand.
GCCTTCTTCTCCCTTATATGAATCATGAAGGCTTGATTCTCCTTCTCCACTTCTGCCTCACTGTCAGTATCCACAATATCAATTTTTGCTTTATTTACACTTGCCTCTACTCGAGAGACACTAGTTTTTCTCTTTTGGACCAATTGTGGTCCTTCTTCTTGTTCTTCTTCTTCTTGATCATCAACATTTACACTCACATACTTTTCTCTTCTTGCCTTCTCTTTTCTTCTCTTCTACGAAACACTTTGTTGTTTTGTAGGGGCATTGGAAGAATCTTTCCTTTTCAAATCAACTATAGGTTTAGTCCTGGGGAACTTAGCAACAATCAAAAAGGGGGTAGAGGTCCTACCTGGCCTTGTAGCATTGGGGGAACCTTTTAGAGGACTAGATATGCCTTTGAATTTATCCACAAGGCCCTTTGGTATTCCCATCATCTCCACTACTTGTTCCTTCATCTTCTCTACATTCTTCTTGATTTCCTTTGATTTGTGCTCCATGCATACTTCATTGGATTTTTCCTCATAAGTACCATATCTTTGTTGTGTAGTGTCTCTAGGCATACTTAACATGTGATCAACAAGATTGGTAATCACACTCTCTTCTACCTCATATCCCATTCCAGGATCCCATACTGTCCTTGGTTCCACAAATTCCATCATACAACAATATTTTCTTACTATGAAGATAATATCATTCTTATACTTCTCAACCAAACTCTTAGGTATTCTTTCTCTTTCATACATCAAGGATTGGAATGATTTGAAGAACCCCCCATAGGGCTTCATCTTTAGATATTGAATCCAAATATCTTAACATATGATCTTTGATTTGTCTAGCCACTAGTACATTGTATAACCATACTACATTCCTTACACAAGAAAACTCTCTAAGGAAGTAAAATAACAGACATATGATCAAGGTACCATATCGGAAAGGGTACTAGGAATCCTTAGTTTTTTGTAGGTTCTCCAATAGTTGTTTCCTTAATAACTCACATAGGTCAAAATCTACACCTTTCTTCACCATTTCATATGCAATATTAATTACAGTAGCATAGACAAAGTTTCTCTATTTGTGAAGAAATTTTTATATCCAATCATCATGGATGCATATTTTACAGCTGGGTCTTCAATGTTCTTAATTTTCATGGCCCTCTTATCAAATTTTACACTAGTTAATTTCATTACTTCATTTTTTTAGTGATTTAAGAGTTGAAACTGGTCCTTTAGAACATAACCCTATCACAACCCTAACGACTTCTTTATTGATCATGTGTGGTAGTTCTAACCAGATGAATCTATCACAAATTCTACTCAACGTATATCTGACCCATTCATCAACATATCAAAAAATAGGAAAGTAGTTCCACACATCTAATATCTTCTCTGTTAAACTTCTATACTTGGGTTTCAACTCAAAACCTTCACCTATAAGCTCATCTGCCCACATTTCTCCAAAATTTACATGATTTTATTCTTCTAATTTTGCATGAATATATATCCTTATATCCTTAGTATGCATAACCCCATAAGGAACGTGTGAAAATGCACCTTCCGAATCTATCACTTTTGATTTATTAGGGCGCTTCTTAAATTTGGGATGGTCCTTGACCTTTACTACTTGTGGGGTATACATCTTGCAATACAATTGAAATGCTTCTGAAACTTAGGGCAAAGTAAAAAATTATAAATAACTTTAGATCTTTGTTGGTTAGGGTTTCACTTACAAATTTTGAATTGCTTCAACTCAGCTCTTCTTCACTCTTCACTCTTCAAATGCTCGATCATAAATGAATTTTTCATAAGTGAAAACACTTATAAAAACCTTTTGAATGACCTAAATTGCATTGATTGCATTGATTTGAAGTTAGGTCAAAAGTTGATAAACCCTAACTATAATGACAGTCACCTTCAAACTCTCTACAAATATTCATAACAAAACGATTTTCCACCGATGTTTTCACCAATAGGTCAAGCATGTCAACCTATACTTTGCATCAAAATGCTAAAGGCATCAACACCATATCTTTGGTTGGGCCTTAATGATTGTTTGTTTAAACTCCCCTTGAGGCAAAACTCTTAATTTAGTTTTCAGAGGAAACATCTGCACGAGAAGCTAGCACAAACTCATTCTTAACCTAATTCTTCTCTTTCTTTTTCCAGATCTTGTTCATCTCTTTATTAATCTCTACAAGATTATCCTTATTCACTGGATCATTCTTCTTTATCAGATCAACCTTCACATTCTTGATTCTACAAAATTTGGCTATATGTCTAGGTTTATTGCATTTGTGACATATGACAAAATTTTGAACAAGCTTACTTCCACCAACTCTATATCTGTATGCATTAACCTTATGCCCAAATCCATTGAATGTATAACAATAGAAATTGAAAGATTGAAACCTCATGCCATTATTGTAACCATTCATTATCTGTTTTTGCATTCACTAGCCTTATGACCAAATCTATTGCATGTATAACATTGAATGGGAAATGATTGAACATTCTGATTCATTTTGCTTCTACAATCTACAACCTTATGTCCAAAGTTATTTTAGGAATAACAAGAACCATTAAAATATGGGTACTTTGTGCATTTGGTTGTATGATAGGTGGTATTTTGAAGTCTTTCCTTTGATTTTGGACCTACTTGTCATTTCTCTTCTTGTATCCAATCTTCTTTTGTTCATTGTTCTTCTTTTCAGTACTTGGTGTCTGATCCGCTTTTGAACTTTCTCCTTTTTCAAACCCTAATCCTCCTTTGTCTTTAGAAGCCTTGTGGTTTGCAAGCATATCATTAAGCATTGTAGAGATCTTCTTGAATTTATCTTCTTGATTCTATTTTTCTCCAGATCTGATCTCAAAGTCACAACCTCTTCTTCAAGTCTTGAACATTCTGCAGATGTGCTTTTCAATTTTTCATTCAAGAATTCTTCAATTCTTTTTCCTTCTTCAACTTGCACTTTCAGACTGGTGATTGTCTCATTTTATTGATTCAACTACACATTAACTTCCTTATGTCTTTCTCTGAACTTCTTGATTTTCTCCCTCAAATTTCTAATGCATTCATCTACTTCCTTGACATTTTCTTTCAAATCTCTATTCTCACTTTCAGCTCTTTCCAGATCTTCAAGGGATAATCTAAGTTCTTCATTCATATCAACCATGTAATCTTCTTTAGTGAATCCTACCATAGGAATTTATTTCAGAGGAGTAGGATAGCTCCTAGTAGCCATGTGTTCAATCTCCAAGATCTTCCTTAAGTAGGTAAGCTTCTTCCAAGGAACCAAGCTCTAATACCAATTGTTGAACACCCAAAATACTGAGAGGGGGGTGAATCAATATTCTCTAAAACCACTTAAACATGTATTCAATACATTTCATTCAACTTGTAGAAATGGAAAGAGATAATTAAAGCATGCATCACATCACATAACATAAGAAAACCAGACTTAGGTGGAAAACCCAAGAAGGGAAAAACCATAGTGAGGATTAGCTCACAATATATGATAACTAGTTACAAGATATTACAAGAAGGCTCATTTCCAAGTGGAATCATTGTCTAGAGGGCTCATTTTCTAGAGAATAAGAGAGAAAGAAGAAAGGGTGGCTCAATACCAAGATTTTAACTGATACAATGCATCTACAATATGTTGGAGATGGTTCCACAGAAGCTCACTACATTGACTTAACACACTTCATGTTTCTCAACACTTACACCCACTCTACTCTTCTTCGTATCACACTTTTCCTACTACACACACCATCATCACTACAACACTGAAATGAACTTACGTTTATATGCATTACATATGCAAACACCTACAACATCAATTAGGTTGGCTTAATTCGATGAAACATGTAATACATCAACCTGTCAATTCAAGATCCAACCATTCACACCTCGTGGCATAAATAAAATATTGTAATGCATCAAAATAGGTTGGTAGGGACCTATAATTTCTCCCATAAGTCCAATCAAAACTTCCTTTAACTCCGCACAACCACAAACCCTTTTAGGTCGACATCACTGGTGAAGCAACAATAAGATAACCAATTGTTCATGCATTACCTAACATGCGGACCTCCAAAACACTTGCCACTTGGACCACTCATACTTCTAACACTTGTAAGTACTCCCAAAAAACCACATAACCAAATATCTTCCATGGTGGAATGCGAAGCATTCCAATCATGTACTTTGCATCGATAACACTATCACTGTCAAGTTTGATACTGTGTCATCTCTATCTTTGACATTGGAAGACATAAAGACATGAAACTTTGGATCTAGGTTCCTCCAACATACACCAAAACTTTCTTAGAACTGCATAACCTAATTTTTCATGGTAGAGCAATGTGAAACTAAAAAATAGTTCACTGTACATTGAAAACTGTATTCTGAAACTTAGACAAATAACCAACACATATGTTCTACTCCAGATCAAAACTCCTCCACTCTCATAATGGATTTCCATCACCACAATCACTCACTCTCATCAAATAGTTGTATGTAAATGTTGACATCAATGACAACACCATATATGTTCATGCTCATGTTGCCAACAATTTGATCAATGACAAACAAAATTCTAACACATC
>VDFB02101054.1:0-17825 GCA_007258455.2 Sequoia sempervirens
TTTTGGAGCTAATGCTAATCAATTGGCGTAGTGTTGGTTTGTGTTGTGAAAATATTGACAAAAAATTAAGGGGCATATTTCACACCGGGCCAATCTTGAAGCAAAATTTGACTAAGGCATCAAACTTCTTGTCCATCTGGGATGCCTTCCAATGACAGGAATTAGAGTAGGAGATTGCTTTCACCGAATGTGCAGATGATTTGGACATGCTGGAATTCAAGTTCAATATGTTGCCACATGTCACAATGGAGGAGGTCAGCACAATAGTGTCCAGATTCACCGAATACAGTGCCACTCAAGAGGATAAGGATGCGCCTCCTAGAAGATAGCTCCTCATGCCACTTGTTCTTCATCCATTGGATATCAATGTTATTTTGAGAAACCCTAATTAGGGTTGATTTGTCTTAATCTCTACCGTTGATCTTAGATTGATCTCGGCTTTTCATTTGTTTTCAAAACTCTATATAAACTCTCATTCTCTCATCTCATTGTGTGGAGAGAGTCTTATGAAATTGTTGCATAGAGCTACTTTGATAATAAAAGTTCATATTGCATGATTTGCTTTCAATCCTTCTTATTGTCAAGTGGTTGCATGGTTGCATACCTCCTTCAACATAGAATAGATTTAGTATAGAACATAGAATACATTTAAAAGTAGAATTTGATTTGAATGCATGTTAGATGAACGAAAGATTTGATAGTATAGACTGGTGAAACTCTTGCTCATACTTTCTTTGAATAAATGATTTTTGTTCAATGTGTAAAGTTAGCCTGAGTTTATATTGTGGATGCTTTAACTTCTACTTTGAATAAATATTGTTCCATTGATGGTATTATTCATTGTATGAAAATCTTGAGCACAACCTTGGAAGATTGCACTTACTTTGTGTAGTTGTCGTTTATGTGGCGAAGCAAACTATTGTTACTGGTTTCACCAAGTCAATACCGTTTCTTAAATTCTTAGGAGTAGATTAGAACTTCTGAACCCTTATCCTTTTGACTTTTTTTTTTTTGAAACTCCAAAATCGAAAATCCAAAAAAACAAACAAAAAAGAGAAAGCATTATTGTCAAATTTTCCTAAGTCCTAGCTTGTCGATGATTTGTTAACGTAAGTCCCTTTGTGTATTACTAGCATATCACAACGCCCATTGAGCTTATCCACATGCCAAGACTTGACAAAAGAAACCTTGGAATCGCCATATGATCTTCTAGCAATCTTAGCATACGCGGTGGTTTTTCAAGTGAAGATAGAGTGTCTTTGGACATTTTATTTTGTGTTTGGTGGGTAATAAAATGCACAACAACACCTCCAAAAGTGGACGCCCAAACATCATAATTCAAAATAATATTTTAAAACACCTTTTACCTCCCTATCCTAGGCATCCAAAGGCTTGGCAAACAATAACATTTTAAAATATTTAATTCCTCCACAAGGGTGTCCAAACTCATAGGCCCACTGTTAAAAACAACTTGAAGTTATTCATCTAGGCAATGGGGCCCAAAAATGATATTAAAATATTAAAATGCCTTAAATAATTCAATTTGCCAAAATGAGCCCAAAAGTGCCCAAGGCCAAAATTACCAATTCTGCTTTGCTCGAAATAGAAGTTGCACTGAATTGTTGCCAAACATAACACTGCCAAAAATAATACTTACTAAAAAAAATAGCATACTACTAAAAATAGTGACTCCAAACTTATTTTAACCACAATTTGGGCAGCCGTCGTAACTTACTAAAAATAGTAAGTTCGGAAAAGACCTCTGATGCAGACGCATGTTACATCATTCTAAAGCTCTCTAAAAACCCATAAAGACCCGAAAACCATTTTGCAAAACAACTGCATGCAAACCCTTGAAAACACAAAAGAAACCTCCAAGCAGCTGGAAACCCTAATTTTCCCTTCTAACAAGCCTATGGGCAACTGGGATAGGCTGACGGGCATCAAAATTGACTACTACTGAGAAGGGGACATTACAATGAACTTCAAGCGTTTTGAACTTGAAGATGCAACTCTTTTTGTGAGGACAATTTATAAAATAATTGTGTACCTAGTTGTATATGTGGATAATCTATTCATCACAAGAAATAATGAAAGGTACATTGCAAAAGTCAAAGTAGAACTGATGAAAGGTTATGCAATGACACGTTTTGGTCATCTTCATTACGATTTGGGTATTGAAGTGATTATAAAATCCAAGTATTTTCATCACACAATAAAAATATATTGGTGAAATTCTGAGCAAATTTGGAATGGCATATTGTAAATCACTTAGCACACCCTTGTAACAAAATTGGAAATTGACATTCGATGATACTATAGAGTTTGAAGACACAACTAAATATTGACAACTCATTGGAAGTCTAATCTATGTAACCACAACTAGATTAGACATTACTTTTGCTATAGGTATTCTCTCTAGATTCATGTAACAAGTAAGAGAAAGTCACGAGGTAGCAACAAAGAGGGTTCTTCGATATTTGAAGGGACCTCAAAATTTGGGCTCAAATACTCTGAGGCAGCTAGTCAGATATTTAGATTCAGATTGTAGGTGAGTTTGAAGATGGGAAATTTACTTAAGGTTTCTCGATGAATTGAAGATTGATAGTCATCACTTGGAAGTTAAAGTAGTAAATGCCAACTTTTTTTTAGCAGAAGCATAATATATGATAGCTTCAAACATAACCAAGGAAAAATTAGGAAAAGCAGTTTTCGTTAACACCACTCATGGTTCACTGTAATGTCTTTTTTATAGCCTTTCCAATATCTTTGGAAGCTCCAGCCTTCTTAGAGTGTGCCAACCTTTTCAAAATGGATTTCAACTAGTGGCATTATGTTCAAGAGATCAAGTTGAATTTGTTGGTTCTTTCCAAGAGTAGTTTCGACATTTCGGGTGCTTTCCACATTTCTTGGAGAAGTATTCTATTTTTGGAAAGTATCAATTTTCATTAAGTTGGAGTTTTAGTGAGCTTTAGAGTATCTTGGCGAAATTAGAATTTGCTTTCAAGCTATTTTTTATATTTTCCGCAACCTTGGGCGGATGTGCAAAAAATAATTAAAATATTAAATAATTAGTATTTAAGTTGTCAAAGGGTGAATTAAAAGATAACTTATACAAATTATTTATAAAGTTGAATAAAAAGTGTCTTAAGTGCTCGAAAAAGTAAATAATAAAATAGTCACTTTTATGGAGCTGAAGGATTATTATTAAAAGATGATTTTAAATTATAATTTTCGAAAAGTTCCAAAAATGCTTATAAAAGGGAATTTGGAATAGACAAAGCTCATTTGGTATATTTCATTTTATTTCTCTATTTTCTCTATGAGGTTGAGCGTTGTTCATCTCTTCCGCCTTAGACGAAACCCTAAGGTAAGATTGGTTTCGATGGTGAAAGATTCCTTCCTAGCCAAAACTGCGTGATTCATTTAGAGTCACAGTGTGTGCAGAAAGGATTTAATGGCGGATTCATAGTTGGGGGTAATAGTTGGATGTAATTTATTGGAGGTTTGCAAGCAAACGATAAATTTTTTGTTCTTTGATTTATAGGTGAAAAATATATTCATTTGCAATTATCTTTGGTGCCACCCACAAAAAGTATTAGGTGCTGATTTTGGGATGCCATATGTGAATGTTTTGTTGAGGAAGATATTATACATTGTTGGGCGTGAAATTTTTTTAGACATAGCCAAAGAGTTGGGCGATATTGTAAACCCCTTGTTGGTTGTATCATTCAGGGTCGTACATCTACCCCTTAGAGCCGTACTTATTTGTTGGTCGTGTCATTCAACGCCGTACATGAAATAAACATTTAAGTATAAGTGACATCTACATATGGACATTTACTTCCTTATAATTTAAGTTATATTTCATGTATATGGTTTCAAGATGTTTGAGAGTGGTTTTGGATCTCTAGGAGTTGCAATGCAAATTCTAGTTTTGGAGAACCCTATAATTTTTTAGACTTAGTCAAATTTCAGTAAGCACTAGGCTCTTGTCAACTTCAATAGTACCCAACCATTATTTAGTGTTGACAAGCATTTTGGAGGTGTTCCAGTTATATATATTGTTGTTGAGGAATAAACTTTCCATTTTGTAACATGCCAATTGTTCATGCAAGTAAATTTCCTAAGTTTTCACTTTCAAGTAATTTAAACTATTTTTCATAACCATTTCTATAATTTTTTTTCTTTTCCAAAGGAGAATAAATAAGCATAAATGACATAGCAAATACCATTCATTGATTTCATTTCCAATATAATATTACACATATTACAACATTTCCAAGAATGTATCCAAATTACATACATAGCTCAACTGAGTTTCAAAGCAATAAATATAGATGGTCCAAGAATCTCCTTTCAAATCTTGGTCGCCAATTGAGTAGGAGAAGCATCACTCAAGTGCTTTTCCGCAAATCACAGACTCATAAGCGGTCCCCTGCACATCCATCATTGAATAGATGGTCCTTCCCTTCGATGAAGAGATTGGTGGAGTAACCTCGTAACGACGACCATTCTAAGCTTAGTGCTGTGCCCTACATATGTTACATCCCAAATTGTGAAGCTACTATTTACCGTTAATGGATAGGGTGAATGTGAATATAGTATGAATTATTGATGCTTGTACGTTGTTTTCATTCGATGTTATCTCAGTTGATGTTATTCATGGTAAAATACTGCATAAGGAGGTTAATGAATCATGTTGATTTATCATATATACTGCTATTGTTGTGATCATTTGATTGCTGTGAGTTTATGATGGTGGATGCAGGTATGAGGACCATTCCTCCAAGTAGAGGAGAAATATCACTCGGGAGAGGAGCTTGGTCGGGTAAGGAGTAATGTGAACCATTTAAGCATACACACACGTCGTTATAGGTTGGGAGAAACCAAGTCAATTATGATGGTCTTTATAAGTCATCCATAGGTTTTAGGAGTCTTGTTTACTTCTTTGTGCTTTGTGAGTGATGATTGTTTATTGTAACCCTTGTATGAATGATGTGAAAGATATGTGTTTAAGGTTGAGTGGGTACGTATCTACATGTATACATTGTGTACACGTATCTATATGTATAGACATATCGATATACATGTATGATAGACAGATGGATATGCTCATACGTATGTGTTGACATGTATATACGCATACATACATTTACACAAGAGTGTATATGGTTATACGCATGAATATACGTACACACCCTGCCTAATATCTGTGGTAAAAATAATATTTTAATATTGTTGTCTAGGAAATTTACATATATATGTATGTATATATGTATTTATCAATGGAGTAATTATATTTTACGATATATACATAGATACATATTTACGTGTAAATATATATATTTATATATTTTATAAGGTATAAAATATATGTATATATATTAAGGTAGTATATGCATATATATAAATATACATTACGATGGTAATGTCGAAAATATATATATTTATATATATAAATATATTAATACTTAATGAAAATACATATATTATAAAATATATAAATATATATTATTAAATATTTAAAGTGAAAATATTTATAAATATTTAAAGTATAAATATTTATAAAACTCAAAGGTGGTAAAATTAAAAGATTCAAATCTTTTAATATGAACAATGTTAATAAAGCGAACTATTGAAGAGAATGGTCTCTAGTCTTAAGGAAAATATAAGCCTTCATAAAATATCGAGCTTTTTGAACATAAGGAAATAATATGAATCAAATATTTTGGAGGTAACATTTGAAAATAAACCAAAAATATGGCCGAGAGTTTTTCCCGTGAATGAAAGAAAGCTTCAATGCAGCAAAAAAAAAAAATGGAGGAAAGTTTCAGTGTTGGAGAGGAGGAAACGCCAGCCAGATAATGTGTGCTGTAGCAAGCAAAAACTTGACAAAATCACAGCAAGCATGAGTCATTCTCTTTCAAGCACCAAAGAGGGACGTTTTTCCTGTAAGTGGCAAATTTTGAGCTTTGGGTTGAATAAATCTGGTAATGCTGGCTCCAAGAGGGTTGGAGAGGAGGAAACGCCAGCCAGATAATGTGTGCTGTAGCAAGCAAAAACTTGACAAAATCGCAGCAAGCATGAGTCATTCTCTTTCAAGCACCAAAGAGGGACGTTTTTCCTGTAAGTGGCAAATTTTGAGCTTTGGGTTGAATAAATTTCGAGCTTTGGGTTGAATAAATCACTCCTTTTTGAGATGACATAGAGTTTATAAGTCTGCCATGTAGCATTTGACTGAGTCTGGGCGCCTTGTTGTCAGTTTACATGCCCACAATGAAGGAATTTGTTGCAATTTTGGGCCTATAAATACATGCTCAGCCATTCATTGTTGGATATCTTTGGAGCAATTTGATTCCTGCATTTTTAAGAGCTTCCTTGTCCATTGTCTAAACTGCTGTGTTTTTCTCTATTGCTGCATTTTTCCATTTTGCTGAGTGTGAGAATTATAGAAGCTTTTATCAGCAAATGTCAGTATACTGTGCTAAATTCCTTTAAGCTTTGAGAGGAGTGAATCTATATTTGAATTGATTGCTATTAGAGAAGTGCCATTTGTGAAGTGTGACTTGAAGAAATCGTCACCATTGAAAGAGAAACTTGCAAAGCAGCTACCTCCATTTGGGATTTTGGAAATTGCTGAAGGAGTGTCAAGAAGAGCAATGTTGGGAGGAGTTTTAAATTACCAAGCATGAAATCTATTTCATTATAATTCTTGTTTGAAAGGCTGCATTCTCTTAGTCTTGTGTTTGATGTTTGCAAGTAGTTCAAGGATAATTAGAACTGTCTTGATAAACTTTCATTGCATTTAAGGGCAAATGAATGAGGGAGTTCATTGTATTTAAAGGGAAAATGTATAAGGGAATTCATTGCATTTTAAGGACAAATGTATAAGGGAATTCATTGCATTTAAGGATAGATGTGTAAGGGAATTCAATGCATTTTAAAGGTAGAATGATTTAGGGATTTAAGGATAAAGGGATTGAATCAAATGTTTAAGGAGCTTAAGGGATTAGTTTAACTTATTTTGAATTAAAGGGAAATAGTGGAAAAAGAAATTAAGGGATTGGTTTATTTGTTCAACATAAAATGGATAATTTATGAAAAAGAGATAAGAGGAGAACACTCTTGGCATGGATATTAATTGCTAAAAGCCTGATTGCTTTCAGAAAAAAGAATTGAAGCATTAAAGCCACTTTTATAAGGTGTTTTTAAGTACTCCATGATAGGAGAAAGAACTTGACTGGGGAATTCAACAACATTATATAAAGTATAACATAAGTATTTATTACTATTTAATTATACTAAGCTACGTTGAGCATGGAATGTTTTATGTTTGCTGCCGATACATAGGAAATGAAATGTTGCATTCTAGTTGTAATCTGCTTTAATTGTATGATCTCCATATAAGGAGAGTATTGCTGCAATAGTAACTAAATACTAGAACCAAAATGAGAGCAAGAGTCAAGTAAATTCTATCGGCTTAAGTTATTAGGTTAACTGAGGTAAGCCTGAGTTACTCCTAGGATAAAGATTTCTAGTATAGGAGGTAATAGGTGAATTACTTGTTATGCTGATTCATTTCTAGCAGTTAGAATGTTGTAGGAAGTCTGGGGTGATTGTTTACCTAATGAAGGACATAACCTACGCGTAGTGTAAGATAGCCTAAAGTCAAATCGGCCCTGAGTAGTGTATATGATAGATGACTCTCTCAGTCGTTTACTGAACTAAAACTCTTTGATCAAAGTAGTGTAATGTACCTACATCTTCTTAGATCGGGCAATGTTTACACTGTCAGTTCGTTGTGATCCTTGTGCTAGTTCGAGATTGTGAAATAGCAATGTTCTAGTTGTGTAGGACACAACACTATGCTCAGTTGGTAATCGTTAAAGGATACCCTACCAATCTCTTCGACGAAGGGAGGGCCATCTATTGAATAATGGATGTGCAGGGGACCACATTATAAGTCCGTGGTTTTCGGAAAAGTACCCGAGTGATGTATCTCCTCCACAACAGGTGGCCGATGTACCAAGATTTGAAAGGAAAAGAATTTTGGACCTTCTTGCTACTATTTGTTCTAAAGCTCATTGCAGCTATGTTAGTGAGGTATGTATTCTTGTTTCATGTACTTGTGAAGTTAATATATTGAAAGGGAATCTTTATTGTAAATTGATATGGCAACTAGCTCATGTTTTATCGATAAAGAAAAGGAATTTTTTTATTACAATGTCATGTTAACATGTTTACTTACTTGTAGGACGTAATTTAAGGAAATTTTTATTTTACTGAAGGATCGGGTCGTTATAACATAGCTAGAACTTGTTGTCATGTCCCCTTCTCAGTGACATCTCTCGGAGTACAGGATTGGCCTATCACACGACCCTCGTAGGCTGATAGACTGGATAGAGGGTCACTTGACTTGGCTCACTTATTAGAGAGATTGATCGTAGTCTTCGTTTTGGCTCGATCGGAGACTTTTTGCAGAATTGCTATTTTTAGCAGTTCCTGGCAGGCAGTGTGGGACCCCTGCTATTTTTAGCAGTATGGCTGTGGCAGTATTCAGAATCACTTCAGAGTTCGTCAGCATCAGACGGATCAGTCATCGGATGAGTATCGAGGAAGATATTAATATTTAATTGCATTAATTAAATATTAATTAATTAATGATTATAATATAAAGTTATAATATCAATTTATAACTTAAGTGATTTCTCATTGAGGGGTGCGCCATCATTGAAGGGGCCAAAATTGACATTTGATTTATATTAAAATATTCAGCAGAGACTATTGAAATATTAAAAGATTAAAATGTGAATATTTCATTAAAACCCTATTCTTAAGGAAATCGCACTTTTCAGCATAATAGTGGATTTGCCTTGGGTTTTGATCATTATGTGATTATTGGATTTTGAGAAACTGATCAAATTGATCTGAGCACAGAACCTTAGGGTTTGAACTCGAATTCCTTGGGGAACGAGCCATCTCCAGCGGAAAGCAATTCAGAGAGTGTGAAATATCACTTGATCTATTGCCAGCAGAGGTTTTCTCATTCAGAGGAAATCACAGAGCTTCAGAGAATCTATCATTTCCAGAGTTTATTCAGTATTTGCTTCCAGATATCATTTATTCATCAAGGCGCCTATACACAGAGACTTGGATAGTAATTTTTGGGGAGGCCGTACAAATTTCAAAGCTGTTTCTGACAGGCCGTACTGCTCTGTCAGGCCGTACCAGCACATAAAGACGTGTTTCTTCTTCTTGAAGGAAACGCCTATTATAATAGTCTCAAACCTTCATCAAAAGGAACGCCTACCAAGCTGGAGTCATCTGCAAACGCTATTCAGAAGGAGAAGGAGATCATTCATCACAGCCGTACAAATCTGTACCTTCTTCAGCTTGCTGGTTACCAGGTTTTCTCAGTAAAAATTGTTGATCTTTCATTGCATGCTTCAAAATTTTATTGTATTGTTTCCAGCTGAGCAAAATAAAGAAGCGCCTTCATTCTAGCTTGTATTTTCTACACATATTGAAGATCTAGCATTTTTAAAGAATTTATTATTATTTTCTAGCAAAGCCGTACCTTTCATTTATTGCATTAAAAACTCAAAAATTGCAAAAAATCAAAAACGTCAGAAAAACCTAAAAATACAGTCAGAATCAGTATCAGGGGGAAAGTAGGGTTTCTACACTTGTAGACACTACAATCCTGAACTAGCATGCATCAAAAGGTACATGGTGAACTGATAGTGTAGCCAAAGGCAATTACACTACTTTGGCCAAAGTATTCTCACTCAGTACTTTGAGTGACAGTCTCCTATTCACATACACTACTCAAGCTCAACTTGACTTTAGGGCTTTATAAACTATGCATAGGTTGTTTCTTCCAATAGGTAGTCATTAACCTAAGAAATGACCTATTCCCTTTTCCCATAACACAATGGAATCCTAACCAACAAAACATAAGCCAAAAGCATAAGTTACTGCCCCCTCACCCTCCACCCCTCCCCCGTTCAATGGATAACCTAATCCTGGGTATAACATACGAGCTTTCTAAGTCTACTAATTAACTTTGCGTAAAATAACTTAACAAGCTTTCCCCAATACGACAATTCTAGTATGTAATACTATAGACAACAATCTATCACTCCTTAATATGGAGTAAATACAAACACTTATATGGAAATGATATCACAATGGAATCCTAACACAATGGAAACCTATTCCCTTTTCCCATAACACAATGGAATCCTAACCAACAAAACATAAGCCAAAAGCATAAGTTACTGCCCCCTCACCCTCCACCCCTCCCGCCTTTGATGGATAACCTAATCCTGGGTATAACATACGAGCTTTCTAAGTCTACTAATTAACTTTGTGTAAAATAACTTAACAAGCTTTCCCCAATACGACAATTCTAGTATGTAATACTATAGACAACAATCAATCACTCCTTAATATGGAGTAAATACAAACACTTCTATGGAAATCATATCAATAAGACTTTTCCTTCCTATAAGTAAATAGACTATTACTCTTTTTCAAACAAACTAATGCAATTACCAATATAAACATACAAGGAAAACAATCTTTCAATAAAAGATAAAACATGAAGAGAATAGAATCTCATGCTTGTCAAACGCTTATTCCAATTGACCCACTGGATCTCAAGCTTAGCCTCCGCTTAAAATCAACTTAGCAACAAACCCTTTCAATTTCACTCACTAATCTTCCTCTCAATATCTCTTAGCAATATAAGTAACTCTCAAAGAAAAACACAGCAGAATGGAGCAGCATAATGTTGCATAAAGAAGTGTACCCATATGAGGTGAGAATGCCTCATATTTATACCCAAAAACCAGCTTCTAAAGGTTACAAACAAGGCTCATACTATGACACTTCTCAGCAATATATCATCGACTCAACTTACTAAAGAAAAGGTGGCATATTCTTAACATAATACTCATCAAAATTATACAGCAAATTGATCCTATGCTTGCCAACAACAGTTTGACTAATTCATAAAGCACATGCTTCTTTCAGGAAATCAACTTTCAGGCTTGAAAGACTTCTAAAGGAAACACAAAATTTATATTATGGCGCCAAGTATTCACCACATTTACTATCTACAAGCTGGCGGTTTAAAACAGAGAACTCAGTCAATCATTATCTGGCTGCGTACTACTTAGTCGACTTGGTCCAAGGCTTGTAAATCGACACATCTCAAGAATCAACCTCCATCATTTATAGCGTTGTTTAAATGTTGACTTAGTATGTTGCATGATAAAATGCGTTGTATTTAATTTTGGTGTTTACTAAACTTTACACAGCAGTCTTAATACTTATGTATTTCCATCGCTTCACTCTCCATAATGATAAGTGTGGTTTAATACTTACTAATGTGTTGTTACATGAAGCGCTACATTCCCATGTAATCGACCATGGCATATATTCTATGAATCGACCTTTTATATATATATGTATGTATGTATATATTTAATTCTGGTGTTTATTAAACTTTACACAGCAGTCTTAATACTTATGTATTTCCATCGCTTCACTATCCATAATGATAAGTGTGGTTTAATACTTACTAATGCGTTGTTACATGAAGCACTACATTCCCATGTAAGCGACCATGGCATATATTCTATGAATCGGCCTTTAATATATATATATATTTATTTATATATATTCTTTGACAAATAAATTTCCCTAAATGTACACTTGATATTCGAATGAATAAGATCAATTGATAAGTAGGAGGTATTTTTCCACAGCGTTGAATCCTGATAGCAATATCAGAATAAGATCAAGTTAACATTTCATATACAGTATCGTTTGTATATATATATATACATATATATATATCTATATACATGTATACGTACGTATACATATATCGACATATTCGTATGGACATTCCCATTTGTGAACACATACATGTATATCGACACGTGTATACATGTATATCTCATATATATATATATATGAGATATACATGTATACACGTGTCGATATACATGTATGTGTGCACACTCGATTACACAATCAAACACATAAACAATTGCTAGCTTATCAACAGGTATATATATACATGTGATGTATATATATATACATGTCACATTGTCCTCTTGATATCACCATGCCCATGAGCAACCTGTCCATAAGCTTGCATAGGTACGTCTACCTACATACTCTCATGTATGTGTTCCTTCACGTGTATGGGTTATCATTGACATGCATATGTATACATATATATACATTTGATGTATATATAATATCTCATCAATCAAATATAGTAATATAAAGAAGAGCTTGCATGCACCAAGCACTAAACATAATCCAAGAATGCTCTTAACAGAAATCAAGATTCTTCCTAATGCAAACACATCATAGTTAAGGATGACTTACCAATTCCCAAAACTATGACTCGATTCAACCATTCTATAAGTGTGTGTGTGTGTAAGCTCAATTAGGTTTCATTACAGGTTACCCGACGAATTTCCTCTCCTGAGTGATACTTCCCCTCGCTTCTAGATGATTGACTCTGAACTTGCATCCAACTTACACATTGTCATGGTAGTCAGCCGTTCATCAAAACAATCATTAATAGATTTCATAGTTAGAATATCAAATTCAATAACCAATCATTCTAGTTATCCATAACATCAAATGAAGTAAACATTCATTCATACTTTTCCAATGTTTTAGATAAACAAAGTGCAACCATATATATATGTTTCCATTCAGAATTTCAAATACATTCACAAATGCAATAATTTACCCTAACATAGTAATAGTAAATAGGTAAACGCACAATGAGGTGTAACACATTTCCAATGCTATTCACATTGCTACATCATCTTGGCACCTACTACAAGTGTATTTTGGCATCTTTGGAGGTTAGTAGATTAAGCATTCTACATCTTTGTAATTCTGATTTCTGGGACAGCTGGTTGTATTATTCATTTTTTATTGTTCCTAGCTCTAATGAATGTTAGCCAACTGTTTGACAAAATGCTTTAGCTATTCTATGAATGTTGGTGTGAGTTTATGATGAATAAATGATGTAGAATTTTAGATACAGCTGTTCTAAGTGTTCATAATCAGAAGTTCTTCATAATAGTTTGCATGCAAAGTGTTTGACAAAATGTCTACAAGATAAAATCAGCAACATTGCAAGTTTGGAACAAAAATTCTTGGCTAGGTTATTACATTCACAACACTTTTGCGATCAAAATGGCAAAAATCTGGTATTTCACGACTGAACTAAGCACATCAACACCAAATTCTATTTGATTTGACATTATGTGAATGATGGTAGTGTCTAATTGATCAATTGTCCAATTGTACATCAACTATCAAATATCCTGACAAAATTGCTTGGAAGAAGAAAATTTGAAAAATTCAGAGACATGCTTGGTCTTACTATAACCCCTATGGACTAAGGGGGATGTAATATTATGTAATTATTTTTGTAAATTAGCCTTGGTTTCTTGTAGATTCTGAACAATCATTCAGAAGATGAACTGAAGAATCATTTGGGGATGAAATGAATATATTTGTGTAAATGAGCCTTGGTTTCTTGTAGATTTTGAACAATCATTCCAAAGATGAACTGAAGAATCATTTGGAGATGAGATGAATATATTTTTGTAAATGAGCCTTGGTTTCTTGTAGATTTTGAACAATCATTCTGGAAATGAACTGAATAATCATTTGGGGATGAAATGAATAGTCACTCTTGTTGATATATTTGTACTCTGCTTCTCATTAAAGTGATACAATTTTGGGTTGGCCCTTGATTTCTTTTTTCAATTTTTGTAGTCCAGTTTTGGGTTTGACATTAATATCCAGTGTCTGAAACCATTAGGAGTTGATGCAGGGGCATCCTTTGATGCACCTTTGATGCCATTTTGTTAAACCTTGAATTTTGGGTTGATTGGGTTTGTTCTGGGTCAATAAAGTCATTTAGGACCATTTGGGGTCATTTAGGACCATTTTAGGATGTTTGGGTGCAATGTTGTTAAAAGTTGTAAAAGTTGCAAAAGGTTGTCATTCTTGTCAAGCAAAACTTGTAAAACTTGTCATTATTGTTAACCAAGAGGTTAGAAGGCGGTTGGGCAGTGGTGGTTGATGGTGATTGAATGTAAAAGACATGTACACATGCCAAACAAGGTTGGAGAGGAGTTTGAATGAAAAGCACTTCATTTTTGGACATTCCTTCTTGCATTTTTCTGTGTAAACAGGCTATAAACTGCATTGTACGGACTGGTATGGTCCTGAAAGCGACTGGAGGGTTGAAGAACGCTTCTAGCTTTCTAATGCTTTTTGTTTGGTAGAATTTCATTCAGTTTTGTGCAAGATATTGCAATTTTGGTGTGAACAGGTCTAAACCCTACCTAGGGTTTCCAGGGAGCATAAACAAGTCATGGGCAGAGTTTCCACCGTCCAAAAATCATGAAAACTGGTGGAAAGCTCTGTCCCATCCCTATCCACATTCCTGCAAGAGGACATCTCAAGTTTTGCACGTGTGAAGAAGATATGCTTGATTGTGTATGCAGAATTGCAAGGAGACAGTCCTAAAACCCTAGGTTCATTGTTGCTTTAACAATTCTGTGTACTGTTTGCTGGTGGAAGGGTAGAGAATCATTGTGGTATGTTGTAAGAGGTCTGCACAAGCCAGGAGTTCATATGACAAGTTGTTCTTTCCTTTGTTTGATGTCATTGTCTAGATGCATCTAGTGGCAACAAGTCCTTATTTGCATGAATCATTGAGTTACACACTTGTTTGGGGCTATGAATGTTTGGGAACCCATAGGATGTGTTGAAACAAGTCTGAACAAGCCAAGACTTCCATGTTCCATGTTGTCTTCAATGTTGAATGCCATTAGGGTGCTGTTCCCATGTTTCATTGTGCATTAGGAAGCCTTTAGGCATTGTTTGAGATGAACCATTGTATGAAGGGTGTAAAAGCAGTCAAGTTGTGTTAGGTTAAGTCCTTCCTCTGCATCAGGAGTTTCTAAAGCAATTTGGTTGTCTGCATTCAACCTCACTTAAGATTCTATAGTGGTGCACAAAAAAGCAAAAACCAATTTAGGTGTCCAAATCCTAATTTGTCAGCAGTAAAATCTGGCAGCTGCAAAGAAAACTAATGATGCACTTTAGTGATTGTCAGGGAAGTTAACATTCAAAGAAAAAATTCAGGGTGTAGAAAAAGAATTACTGAGGATGGCACATTGTAATAACTTGAATGGAATATTACGTTATATCTGATTGAATATTACTCACTTCACTAAATTTCAACACCTTTTGATCACCAGGGTTCTGAGAAGGGCAAGGTGAGAGCATATGGTAATTGAATTTTGTCACAAATCAGAATTGTTGAGATGAATGTTAGATTCCATAAATCAGATGTATTGCTGCAATGAAATACAAACCCTAATGAAATATAAACAATAAATATGGCAGCCCACACAACCTATCACTCATTCCTTATTCAGTGAATTATCACCAAAAGAACAACTTTGAAATCACAAAACTTCTCTAGTATTTATAGAAATAATAGCAGCAATAATTGGTGCAATCCTAGCCGCCAACAATCCTAGAATGGCACCGAAAAAGCTGCCCAAGTGTGACCAAAGGATGGTGCTGTGATAGCCACCTTGGGTTCACAAATAGGTGCTATGGAAGCCGCCAAACGATCAAAATTGGCACTTGAAAGTTGCCCAAATCTGCAAAGGTTGGTGCTTATGGAAGTCACCTAAAACCAGAAATATGGAGCTATGAAAGCTGCCGAAATACCACAGAAATTGGTGCCACATAAGCTAACCCAAACATTGATTTCTGCCATGAACAAACTCCATTCCAACTTGCTATATTTGAAGCTCAAATGCAATAACTAGATGGGATTGCACAAATCTGAATCAGAGATTTTTTCGTTTGCTAATCCGGTGATGGAAATTGGGGGGCTTCCATCCTCCAATCTCTGGCATAGAGGGTTTCCGTCCTTGATGTGATAGATAAATAAGATGTCCAATCTATATGAGAGAATTAGATAATAAACAAGCATACCTCCTTTGGTCATTTGCCTTGCTTATGCCCCTCTTTTCCCTCCAAAAAGAAATCTTTTGAAATTCTTGAAGTGCCTTTTCCAATGCCACTTAGGAGGTTTAAATAAAAGATTTGTTTTAATTACAAAGACACGCATACTCTAGGCGCCCACCTTATGATAACACTTTTAAGTGTTCATTTTATGAAGACTTAAAAGCATAACTCACTTAAATGTTGTAAAGTTATTTCCCCAAGCCCACGGGAAATGGGAAATGGGCTTATGGGTCATCATGGGAACTTATTGGAAAAGGGGATACGACTTGCATGTGCCAGGGATAGTTCCATTTGATGAGATTTGATGTCTTTGCCTAAGAATTATTAGGTTTGGGAATGATTGTCAATGTGAAGCCAGAATATTTATGATCTTTTGCACCTTCATCTTCAGTTTGAAATGTATACAAACTTTCAAAAATGATACCTTTGTCTGAGTTGGCTGTTTTTGTCAAATGTCATGTAAATCAGGTTCTATTTTCCTACATAAGAGGCACTCGGTGATCATATGAATTTTGTCTGCATCTTGTATTGGGAGAGGAAAAATAATTGGATTACATTGTCTCTGAAGATATCTGATGTAGATGCTGTGCATTTCCTGTGTGATGGTCTTCTTTGTTGCAGGCATGCCATATAGGGTGGTGTCTGAATTTTGATAATATCCAATAACATTTCATTTTCATTAACTGTTCTTTGTTTCAGATACTTTGTCCCATGCATGACAAGAGTCATCCTAGAGAACTCTGGTACCACTGTGGTAAAATATATGTGATAGAGAAGAACAGAATATGCAGAAAAGAGAAGTGTTTTTATTCATAGGGACTCTGGCACATACATTTGATTAAGCTACACATTTATAATAGCTTTAACCAGTTCTGCGAGTTACAACTTGTTTCATAAAATTATAATAAACATGGGCACATGATACTCACCCAACATTATAGGTGATTTTGGAAAACTTACTATTTGTATTTATTGCATGTAAAATAATCATTATTGTGTGTTGTATTGTATGAGGGTCGTTATAAATTCATTGCTTCTAGTGTCATGTAAGTCCTTATGAATGTTCCAGTTGTGTGTCATGCGTACAGGCGTCGAGTTAACATTTAGTTTGTAGATCGTAAGTGTGTCTATCCTAGATGAATAATGTTTTAGTGTTGATTGTCTTCGTATTTACCATTGGTTTTTCTCATGTGCTATCTTATTTATGAAGAGTTTGGCAAAGTTTTGGTGTAAGAGTGCAGCCTTTACTAATGGGCATGCATGATGTCTGAAAGGATGACTTTTGTGTGGCATTCCTCTGGTATTTCAAATTGTGTCTAACAGGTGGCTGCAGAGACGATTCGCTTGTTAAATCCTGTACGCTTAGCTTTGCCATTTCTGGTTACCACTGCAGATGGTGCAAGTGACATCATAACTGAAGAGGTTCGCTTGAGGTAATTATTCTGGAAAATCCTTGTCAAATTCTTCTCTTCATGGTCTATCCTCATTTGTGAGTGAATTCGTGTTCAGTTCAATGGTTTGGCAGGTATCGATACATTGATCTACGGCGTCAACAAATGAATAATAATCTACGACTTCGACACAAAGTTTTGAAGGTTATACGGCAATACTTAGAAGATGTACATGGCTTTGTAGAGGTAGAAAATATATCTTAAGTTTTTCAATCTATATATAGTTTATGAACATGAGATGGTTTGAGAATTCAAAAAGTCTTTTTC